>DWAJ01003575.1:0-14504 GCA_018238005.1 Eurema mandarina
TCGAAAACTAATAATTAAATTTTTTTTTAAGTATTTTTTCTATAGTTCAGGAAAGCTACTGAATTAATAATAATCAGAAAAAAATGGTTTTTAACATATTTTCGATCTTGCCAATTTAAGGGTTAACAATGACGACCGCTACGAATTTTGATGCGATGTACTACGACGATCGATGTAAATAGATAAATTTGTCTACTTTGAAATGGCTTCACTTTTCGTCTTATTGCAGTTCTAGGTATTAATATTCTATGTTTAGTAATATATAATATCATTTATAATAGTCAATATAAAGGCTCCCCCACTTCACCTCTTTTTCAGTTTTCCATACCCCCTTAACAAGTAGAATTAGATCAATATAATTTGAACACAGCTAATAACATAAACAACCTTTGTCAATATTTACAAATTTTGCGTACATCCTCTAAAGGAGACCCTTTTATCGGGTGTGATGACAAAATGCGGCCATGTTCAATATAATGTGATATTAGTTTCAATATATTTTTCAGGAATAGACTTAAACTTACATGTCAAAACATGTTGTACAATGTTGATCGTTTCAAATGATCTATGTACGCATTTTATATATATTTATTAAATGTCTTTCTTTTATAATAATAATAATAAAAAATATTATTAGGACATTTATAAACAGTGCCATCTAGTTCCAAGCTAAGCAGAAAGCTTGTGTTATGGCAACTAGATAACTGAATAAATTACATATACATACTTTTCTTTTGTAAATACATACATTCAATACATAGCAATACTCCAGAAAAATTCAAATGTAAATTACAAATATATTTTTCCGGTGTGGGGATCGAACCCACGACCCTTCGCGCAGAAAGTAGTTGTGCTACCTCTGCGCCAAGCGGTCCTCTTGATTCATAGATCTTGTATATGATTTAATGCGTTCGATATAACGAGTCGATATTTCGAATCGAAATTCCGAGACAGAATTCCGAATGTATGTGACTGGCCTAAAAGGCCCAACCCGGTCGTATGTTAATGACCCGTTATCGCGAGTAATAGTATATTTTGTTTAACATGGCCATAGTTTGTCGTTTATCTATTCACCGCAAGGGTCTGTGATTTGCATAAACCGGTTTTGTTCAGCTGTTTTCGTGAAGAGACAACCTTTTCTATCCTTGTTGAGGGTCTAAACAATTCAAGATCGTTACACATATAATTGATAGGCTATGTTTATATGAGTTAGTTGTAGATTATTTATAAAGACTTTTTATAAATTAATTATAATAATACAAATACATCCATTCAACATTCACCTTTGAATTACGTATCACCCACTTCTAAAGGAAATAAAATTTCAAATAAAAAATTGCAATTAAATATATAACTAGAGGTTAGGAGTTAACTCGTTATCAGACTTGGTGACTATTGAAAGTAAAGCGTAATTATTCACTTTAACGATGTATTTCCAATATAAAATTACAACAGTAATAAAATAATTTAAGATTAACACGATAAATCACAATTTAATTGGTAACGCAGAGTTCATCGAATTACCTCTCAAAATTGTCTATACAAAAAAATCCAAGTTCCATATCACATAAAGAAGGCTTCGTTATGCTTCAGTCAAAACTCAATACCTCTGCATTTAATGAGTTCATTTAAATATCTATTTCCCTTTCAATAGCAACAATATTTAAGCGTTCCCTTAGCGATGATCAACATCAAACACCAACACTTTTGAACTTTGATAAAAGCTTCGAAGTATTCCGCTAAAACCTTTGAACGACTGTATTATTCAAGGCTTTTGTTTCGATACCCCGATAGGGTACTTTTAAACGTAATAATTCAAAGAGAATACAGTTTAAATCTGTCGTTATATAAATGATTATAAGCACAGGACATTATCATCTATCTTTTACCTTGGTAATTGAATTTATTACCGGGGTTAAGTCTGCTTAATCTTATTTGAGTTATCAAATAAAATAAAAAAATATGCACAGCCAACAAAACTATAGAATAAAAATTATTATTAATTTGAGTATATCTTATTTTTCTGGTTGGTAACTCTCGTTATAAGACGTCAAATAAGTTATGTCATTGGTAATTGTCTAAATTTAAGAACTAACCAACAAAACACTAAAATGATTTACTGTTTAGATACGTTTGTATAAAAATAGGAGTTTCCTTTATTATTCTGTATGGAACAATACAATAAGTTTATGTAAAAAAATAGGAAAATCTATTACCGATTTAATCGACTACCTACCAATCGACTGTTTATTATTAAAATGATATGGCCTAGTGAAAAAAGAAAATATAATAATTTAACTTTGATTTCGATTTCTATAGCTTATAATTATATTTATTGTATATAATAAAAATCGGTCAGTACCTAATGGTGGACCGGTTACGGTTGAAACATGGACATACATACATAGACTTTCAAAATACATTAACCTCCCTTTACAACGATGATAAAAATGAAAATAATATCCAAATCCCACACTCCACCATAAACGGTATTACCGCTTAATATAAACAAATACCATAAAATCAAAATATTCCCACTGACGGCCCAATGCGCAATAAAAACGATAAAACTAGTTTCGTGTGGGCAAATTGTGTTCGTGATAGCGACGTCGTTTCGACAAATTGCATTGTTTTGAGATGTTTAATGTAGGAAAATAATATTATGTTTATTGTTGAGTTCCTGTGGGGAAAGGACTTCAAAGTTAAATCTATTTGCGGTTATAGGCGTTTGTTTGTATGTTATGACAGGCAAAGAAGCTGGAACTTAGTCTAATGTTAAGTAACCGCTTTTATTCATTTTTCAACCGACTTCAAAAAGGAGGAGGTTCTCAATTCGACCCGTATGTTTTTTTCTATGTTTGTTACGCGCCTATTATGAACCGATTTGAACAAATCTTTTTTCGGCGTATAGGTAATACCTCAAGGGTGGTCCCATATAAATTTAATAAAAAAAAACAAACCCCAAGGGTGGAAAATTGGGGATGTACTTTTTTATACGCAATATCTCCGCCGATTATGAACCAATTTGATCGATTATTTTTTGGTAATTAGGTATTATCATGAAGAAAGCAAACGAGCAGGCGCGTCACCTGATGAAAAGTGATCAGCCCCGCCCATGAGTACTCGAATTGTCACGCATGTGTTGCCGGCCTTTTAAGGGTAAGGACGCTCTTTTCATGGATTACAAAGCTATACTAATGAGTTGCCAGTCTTTAAATTTAGAAAAAGGTGTAGCGACCGCTACTAATGCGCCGAGTTCCGAATCTCTTTATGATACTTGTTTTAGACTTAGCATATACACAACTTTTTCACATCGAATCATTATGGCCTAGGATTTAAAATAAGAAGTAAATTTATCGGTAAAAGTATTACGGTAAAACCAATTCAAAGCCTCTTCTTTAATAAAAAAAAAATTATTGATACAAAATTCTATGCATACACTCAATTAAGTAAGAACTTGTTCTTTCACTTTTATATCAACACGAGAATATTGTTAGATCATAAAGTAACGATCTCATACAGGACAAAGTCTATTGTCATCAACCACATTACGTCTTAATCAGTCTCGGTTAGAATTAAACCGACCTCTGGGAGCTGAACAATCGTAAGATCTAGAACTCTTATTAGGTCTACTGGTGTGTTGATGACGTATTGTCTTCTTAGAACATATGGTTTTAATTCTATAATATAAACAAGATATAAGTTAAAAATACATTTTTTTTTAAAACCATCAAACAAACAAACAGACCCCGGACAGCAGTACTCGTCAAGACGAATCAAACGAGCTCAAACACGATAGGGTTGTGTCGTTTAATTACTGAGTTCCTATGGCCACCTTCAGGCTCCATCATCAGATCAGCTCCATGTCATAATAATTTTGCACTATCATACGATTTACGTATGCATGCAAAATTTCAACTCAATCGTTAACCGGGAAGTGGGTAAAATTTTACTAGATTTGATGACAAACAAACAAACAGACCCCGGATAGGTAGGTAACTAAATAAAAGCCTGTAAAATGAACCACAGAAAAGCTGAACTGAATTTGATCATTCTTATTTTAGCAGATATTTACTCAGAGAAATAAGGCTACTTCTATAGTAAATATTATTACTACGCTGGCGTACGCTACTGCTTACGTAACCCTAAAACACCCTAAAAAATGTGTAGGAATATCCTATATGGAGCCCATTGGTGAGGCATTTATCTTTGCGACTGTTCATAAGATGGTCTTATGCCATCAGATGCACTTTCTGCAAGGTTTCCTGCCATAGAAAAAAAAACATTCAATAAAGCAATCAACTTTATACAGGACAAAGAATAATTATGAAAATGAGCCTTAATCCAGTATCAACCATAACATCGTATCTCGGTCGGTTTTTAGCGCGAACATCGAGCGATAATCGATTTAATACCACGATTGAGCTTTAAAGTATTTATATTGTCAATAACGATGTTATTCTGATATCATTTATATTGGTATTATGAAGTTGAGAGCTTGTAGGGCGATCTTTATACTCTACAGTAGTACGAATATGGTATTCGATTTAAAACATACAAGTAAATTTTTATTTGGGTTGGTACTTTTTGAATTGGTGCTTTTATATCGATGCAGTATTAGTAAGCAATAATGTCCTAAATAGGTAGTAAAATTGAAGAGTAACGAAAAGTAGATCTAATTTCTTAATGAAATGCCAGTGATCTTAGGTTGTAGCAATTCCCAATACCACATTCAAACATCGACTGAAAAGTGGGATTCAGATCACGAAACAATATTGAAGACCCCAGATTGAAGACAAATCATCTTGAAATCTGTGACTCACCGAGACTGTAATTTGAAACGTATGATGATCATGTTTTGCCATATATTTTGGGCATCTTTATTTATATGAGAAATTAACCTGAAACTAGTACCAATTTGTAAAATTACATAAATGTAGTACTGCTTGATCTTCTTTATTGCTGAACAGCAGTGCTGCGTTACTACAATTTTGCCAATGTCTAGTTGTGTGTAGATAAAACAAGCGTTTGGTTGTGGCAAGCAGCAACACGTGCTTGCAATATCACATCAAAACATCAACTATTTTATATTGGTTGTTTGTGCTCATAAAGAAAAAAAAACTTGACATCTGTCAGTGTGACATTTCGCGTTCGAAAAAAATCAAACAATTTGTTGTAGAAACTTAATATCTAGCTGGCAAGTTACGTCATCGCTTCACGTACAACGTTCAATGGGCTCCAATTATTCCGTGACGAAGTACCCTCAACTTTATAACTTTGATTGAACGCTAACGACGTTTGTCCTCCACATTCTGAACTTACCTGTTCGAAAAAGGCTTCAATATTGTTCCAGTGTTGCGAAGTTATAATTATATAAGACCAACTAGACTGGAATGAGTAAAGTGTTTTGGAGGAAGTTTTTGCTATTCACGCCCATAGAGTAATAGCACCTAGAATCGTAATATTAGCACGCATTGTGAAGCCATTTCAAAGTAGACAATTTTGTCTAGTTACATAGATCGTCGCCGCAGTGCACGGTGTAAAAAATAAAAATATGTTTTTCGTGGCTTCTAATTTTCCACGATATTTATTTAATTGGTTTAATATAAGGGAAGCTGCGGGTAAAAAGTAGAAAAGATATTTGACTGACTTTTTGCATTTATAATTAAGATTGCGTACAAAAAATCAGTTGCATTTTTAGTCAAAGTGCAACTTACCGTATCAAGAATACTAATTGATACTTTTATAATGGAACCATCTTGACTTAGTATTTCAAGACTGAGATAAATAAATTCGCTCTCTTAATTAAGTTAATACAAAGAAATATAAATCTCTCTTTAAACGAACACCTTTTTATATTACAGCCTTGGAGATTTATATTAATATACATCTTTATATCTGAGTTGTTTTTCTCGAAAAACTTTGATAGAAATTAAGGTTATACAATCTAAAATTTTAACATTATTCTTTTAAACATAACATCGCAAAGTGAAAGCAAAAATTAATTATTCTATCTGATAATAATACCTATATCGATTCACATATCAAAATAATATCGACATTTTAAACAAATAGATTCAATGACTAACTAAATAACACAATATTAATATTTTTTATAAAAAAGTGCATACGTGTCACCTGTCACTTACCATAAGTGATCAGCGCCGCCCATAGAATGCGTTGTTACGAGTGTGTTGCCGGCCTTTTAAGACCGGCATTTATTATTACATTTTAGAATACATAAAATATAAAATATTATATACTAGCTTTTACCCGCGGCTTCGCTTGCATTGAATAAAAATAAAAATAAAAAATTGACTATTTTAATTCTGATACCTTCACGAAAATGTGTACAAAATTTTAGCATCGATCCAGAAGTCCATTAGAAGAACATTCCTACTTTCACATTTATAATATTACTATCGATCCGACCCAGCTTTGCTCGCATTAATTATACATGTACTATATAAATAAACTTACCTTAATAATGATACTATGACAGGAATTTTATAATTTTTTGACTGTAATAAAAACTCGCCTAACCCTTAAATGCATCTTGTTTCCAAATGTATACATACACATTTTTTCATAATAAATACCTACATATTTTTTTATACCAAATTTTTTTCATTATTTTTTATGTTATATGTACCTAAATTCCTACCATAAAACCTGCTTAATTCCTGCAATAAGAAACTATGCATTTAAGGGCTAAATGCTTCCTTTACTAAAAGCAACTCATTCCAAATCACAAGTCATATATCAAACTTACGTGCATAAAAAAAGCTTTGGTATTTTTCACGAACCGTTAACTTTCAATTCATCAAAGCTAACCCTTAGAGCGATTCCGTAGCATTGTGCTGCGCGTTTCGACGAATAATTAATCGTCATATTTTTTATTATAATATTTCTGTAGCAGTCACATTACATACCTAGTTTGTTTGTCAAATACTGAGGTAAAGAGTTCTATGTTTTAATAAATTTATCTGCCCACATGTGAAACTTAAGCCAAATCGATACAGTAGTTTTAGTTAAAATAAATTTATTAAGGTTATTTATTTATTCCATCATTATTGTGTAGCCATTTTATTATAAATGAGGCTTTAATTAAAATTCTTATCTAAATTCGTTTTTTAAGTAGGAATATTTTTCCTCCTCCCTTCCCTAGTACCTTCCTTTTTTCTTTATAGAACTCTATCCTTTAAGTCCCCTTTTTAAAGGCCATAGTAAAGCATTTGCTTTAAATATGGGTGGTCATAACACAAAATAAAGTGTATTATGTATTTATATAATTATATAGTATAGCATAGAATAGTATTAAGTAGCTTAGCATTAAGTGTACGTTTAAGATAATACAGTATCTCAGGTGTCGGCCCATGCCACACCACCTAACCATATAGATAAGTATCAGTAATAAATAACCTATAATAATAATTTCAACCGAATCAACACTTGTTCTTAAAACCCCTTGAAAACTTCCAAAATTACAATATAAATATACAATAAACCGTTTCTTACAGCGCAACAAAAGAACATTTCCATAAAAAACAATTGGCCGTACAATTACGCATCTCAAATCAATCGATCAAACAGAACACCAAATTCGCAGCCTCACAATTCAAGGCAGATTTTC
Organism: Eurema mandarina; assembly: GCA_018238005.1. NCBI lineage: Eukaryota > Metazoa > Arthropoda > Insecta > Lepidoptera > Pieridae > Eurema > Eurema mandarina. The sequence goes on from DWAJ01003575.1 coordinate 7,634, forward strand.
CTTTTGGTTGTTAAAGATCAAAGATCGACAATTTCATTTGACAGTCTAAATCGCATGCAAATTAAGCGAGGTCATTTCCCCCGATTTGATGTCGCCCGAATGGCCGACACAGAGATCGTGACTGTCATTACTATTTGATTTATGTGAGTCTTTTTTCTCTTGGTTTACGCACTGTTATTTGCGGGTCAGTAGACTTTTATGCCCGCTTTGGTGATGACTGAAAGAATAGTCAAATAGGTACAGTGAGCCAAAAATATACAAAAAGGTACAAATACAATTTTTTGAGTACAGAGTGCATTACTAGTCCCTACTACCGCTACGACCTAGTCTTCAAAAGTAACTTAAACTGTTTTCAAGGTACTTGATGTCAGTCAACAACAAAAATGTATTATATAACTTAACTAAACTTATAAAATATCTCCAGATTTTGTGATTTACTCACGACACTTATTTGTAGAATATGTTATTGCTATGTTGGCAATCCACTCCAGACGCGCTCCACGAATGTTCATTGGCAGCGATGACCACTTTCCATCAGGTGGCTCGCCAGCTCGTTTACCTCCTATGTTATAAAAAAAAACAGCACAGTGCGTACACCTCGCTTGATCCTTGTCTGATGTAAGACGGAACTTGACACGTATTAATGTGTTTTTACCTGGCTGAAATGTAAGGTGTTTTTGTGGATAGATGACGCTACACTTTTTGTGCAGGCGGCCATTTTTTAGCCCATTTTGTGACACCTCACGGCTCGGTAACGCAATGACAACTGTGTTTTCGTGTTTTCATGATACAAAAGATTAGGTAAGCGTATAACGGAACGTTTTTGTTGTACCTAAACGTATTTTTAAAGATTTTTTAAGCTCTGCACTTTTATATTTAAATTTGATTATTGTTAAAGTATAGTAAAATTTGTGGTTTAATAAAATGTCAGTGAAATGTTTGAGTTTATGTGTGAATGTTAAGATAATAATACTTTTCACTAATCATTGAATTTGAATTTAATTTGGGGCCAAATTGTAAGAGGTAAAATATTATGCTCTATAATAATGCTATATTTATATCACAAGTTCGTCATTTTAACTAATGCTAGCTATTTAGGGTTAATGAATATATGTTTATATTTTGTTTTTATATTAAACAGACTGCCCACTGACATATTCCCGACCGCATAAAAACAAACTAAACATTAAAAGAAACCTCAAAATTGCCAGAGCAAAAAGAAAATCATACTATTGTGCTCAAAATTACCTCCTTATCCGAGTGGAAAATACGACTTTTCATTTAAAAGGACAATATATTTCGTACCAAAGACTTATTTGAGCAAAAAATTTTACTTGAAAACCGAAATGTCGGCGTAATATACAATAGTGCCGAATATCACCCTTGGCATTTTGCCAGGCAGTATTTTGCATTATGTAGAATCTAGAGGCTAAAAAAGAATTCACTTGCTCTACAGCGGTGTGGGCACACATAAAAATAAATCTAAACTTCGCTTTGTTTAGAATTTCGTTTAGCGAGAGCCTTCCTTTTTAGTTGTGTTGTAATGTCAATTAATAAATTTTGCGTTTTTATTTTAATATTTTTAAGTTAAAATACAGCCGCTAAATGGTTGCTAACACACTTTTGATAACGCGAGTGTAATATTTTAAATTCGAAAGTAAGTCTGTCTGTCTGTCTGTATTTCCATCACGTTAAAACTTCTGAACCGATTAGTAATAAAGCCCGTGCTAATACTAGTACTACTTTTTATTCTATTCACCAAGTATTAACATCTGTCAAGCTTAAAATATTAAATAATTGGCAAATTATATTTGTAATTAATATTTAAACAGTTGCTAGCCTAAACTCTGAAACTAATAACTCGTTTTCCATGAACAGACTCATATTCAATTCTGCGCCTGACACCTTTACAATATTTCATAATGTACTATTAATATATTTGAGTGACATTATCTATTCATTTTCAAACAGCTCCACCAACTCATGTGCTATCACCAACTCATGTCACATGAACCAACTCATGTAACGATACGCATTCATTTTCACGTCCGCGTTGCCGAGGTTTCATTACATTTCGATACATTACGGTATTGGCGTCGCACTGCGTCTCCATTATTTCGGACGAGGTATCCCGACTGAATTAACTGTTATTACGACTCATATTCATTCGAGCTAATGTTATAAATGTTGGTGGCCTCATTCCGTACGCATTGATACGTGATTGTTGAAATTCGCAGCTAATTTTATACGGCCACTTATTGTATTAATATCGGAAGCAAATTTTCGGGTAGGTGTTTTATTTATTAATGGATTTCTTTTTATGCTATGGTGTGGAACAGACTGTGGCTATCTACGTACATGATAAGGATACTCTTGAATATTTTAGAAGTATTTTTAAGAGGAAAGGAAAGGATAGAAAAGAAAAAATAAGATGGGATAAATAGTTATTGTTAAGGAAAGTTTAGCCTTTTAGAGTTTTAATTACCGGAGAATATCAATTATATTATTCCATTTGAAAAGTATCTTGAATTTTTCTTAAATACAGGGTATAACTTTAAAGTTTAACGACCAACTTTTGTTTCGTAAAAAATAGTAGATTGTCAGATTGCAAAGATTTAAGCAAATCGCTCCAATCCTGCTCAGGGGCTTAAAAGTGTTGAGTAATTGGTGATCGAGCTGCGAACCAATTCCTCAATTAGCTCCCCGTCCGACAAGATGGCTGCCGTTCTGCCATTTCAAACCAATAGCCGAGTTTCACTTACAATACTGAACTTTGTCGATTTGAAACATAGATTTGGAAGTCATATTCCATGACGTCACGGCACGATTTATGTCCTCTTTGTTAACAGGATATCCTTTCTATAGAAGATAGTATTTAAGCTATCTGTACTTGTTATAATACTGTATCTGCAACAGTTATAAGATTTAACTAGAGAACTGTCCCGGCTTCTTTGGCATATATTATGCATGTATTATATACACATTCCTCTTGAATCACTCTTTCTATTTAAAGCCGCATGAGAATCGGTTGCGTGGTTTTAAAGATTTAAGCATACATATATACATACCTATATACCTTGAAAGTGAAGCATTTTTTTGTTAGATAGTTAATTTATTGGAAAAGGCTCGAATTGGCTGTAAATAATTCAATTTTAAGCCAGGTTACGGTGCGTACACTGCATAAGCGGTTAAAGTAACCCAAAAATATGAAATTAATATTCCATTTTAAATTAAATATAATGTAAATATCATATATCATGTAAACTTTGACCCCCCCTCCCCTTATAGAGTTTTCATTACTTTAAGATGTATTCTGCTATTCGGAGCGGAGACAATTCCAACGAAACAAAAACTATGAAAATTGGTGTAGTCGTTCTCGAGCTATAAGTGTTGTAACAAACCCGTCTTTGTTCTATATAATATATAGATAAGTACATCTAACGAAAACACTTTAAACTATAACAATATTTATTGAACTCGTGACAAATTGAAAGCACCCTGTTTTTCTCCAAATCATTATTCACATTAACCCCATACTTAGCTTTAATGATGATTATTTTCGCTAAAGTTTTGTTCGAAAAAAGTAACATCGAAATTCTTACATTAGCATTTTAACAAGCAAGATGTTTGATAACTCTAATGATTGTTATAAATTACAGAAAACTTAGCATATTAAGGTATATTATACATACATATGTGTATATATTATCGGTATGTGTAACATGTGTATTACACGTACATGTACCTATATAGTTGTGTGTGTGTATGTGACATGTGACGTGTGAGAATGAAAAATGCTGTAGCCATATTTATAGCGTACAATGACTTTTTTATTTGGATAAGTATTTTAAAATACAGCACGTAAAATAAGATAATAATAATTTGAAAATCTGTTTTCAACCTTAAAAAAGTGTTCTTACTGAAAAATTCTAGAACGTTTTTGGACGAAAATCTAGAGCTACAATGTATGCCTTTCGGCTTGTTTCAGTAAAATATTAACTACGATGTTAAAAGTAGATTTTAAAATACTAATTATACAATAGATTGCATGGTTAGTAACATTCGGAAGACCAATAATATCTAATTTTACACTACTTCTGTTCCTGTATTTTAGTTCCTCAAGGAACTAATTTATAGAATTAAGGAACTAATCCTTGTGCATATTTCTTGTATTGGCTACCGTAAACGAATATTCTTCAGACCTACCTTCGATAGTAATTTGTACCAACTGAATAAGTCTAACAGCATTAGATGTAGTATATTTGCGAAGTGTACTGAGAAACAGAGCCGACAAACTCGTTTACAACTTCAACGAGAGACACAAAATGGATTGTCAAACAAGCAGATTGGCTCTAGAGTCGCACTGCTCTGTGGCGTATAACTTTAAGCAAATCACGTCAATGGATGTATTGATGAATGTTTAATGTCGGCGAATTGGATTGGGTCTTCGTTAAGTCTTATGAAATACGGTTGCATTTCTCTTGAGAGTCATTTGCGATTACAACATCTTAGATAATAAATAATAGGTTCTATGAACATAGATTTGTAGGATCCTCCTTCATAATTGGCTTTACATTTTTACAATCTTAGGTTTTATCCGTATAGTGGGTAGATATAACGTGGGTAGTCGGGCGAGGAGATCAACGTTCGTTCAATTCAATAAAATATTTCACCGCACGATAAGTTCGTTATTTATCAATTTCATTATAGAAAATCAGAGCTTATAATTTTTAATGATTAACAAAGTATCACTGGATTTAAAACATTCCACCAGAACACGTGGGCGCGCGCGCACTCTATAGACCCGAACTGAGAATGGCCGCCTCCCCAGCGCTCGGTGTTATGTCAGTTGTCAAACTCGAAATGTCATGTCCTAATCAACTGAAATTGATTAGTATAGTCTATGCGCCCACATACCCTATAAATGTATGAAAAACATACGAATTTTGATGCTATGCACTGCAGGGACGATCTTTGTATGTCAACTTTCAAATAGCTTCACTTTGTGCGCTCTTATTTCGGTACTAAGTGTCATTATTCTATAGCCTACAGTTTGAAAGTGAAGTTTATACTGCCTAATAAATAAATCATAAAGTTATTTATTAAATTTCAAAGAGATACAATTTGGGGTGAATTTGTGCCCAAATTAAAACCCAAATTCAATACTCGACCTCCATACTAACTAGGTTCATATTAAAATTCAGAAAGCGATAATTTATTTAGGAAGGGTAATAATATACGGCGCAGTTTTTGTGTGTGTGTGTGTGTGAGCGATAAAGTGAAAAACTACTGGATGTACTTTTATTTTGTACATCAACCGAATTCGGAATCCATTAGTGGCTTAACCGATGAACCGTAACATACAGACAGAGAGAATTATCTGCCCATTTATATATATATGTAAAGGTATAGTCTTGCTTATCCCTTGAAACAACGCCTAAACGTACTAGGGACACAGACATGACAGATAGTTAGTTAAGTTTTAAACCCTCGGATATGTTCGAGATGTTATTCATGGAATATATAATATAGGTAGTTTATGTGTGTGAGTGTGTGTTTGTGTGTGAGTGTGTGAGTGTGTGTGAGCGATAGTCAAAAACTGCAAAATAATCTTTTATTTGGTGTAAAAATCGAATTCGGAATCCATTAGTGGCTTAACTGTCGAACCGTAACAAACAGACAGAGAGAATTATCTGCCAATTTCTATATAATATACAACAATAGTCTAGATACCACCTAGCCTAGATAATCCCTTGAAACAACGTCTAAACGTACCAGGGACACAGAAATGACAGCTAGTTAGTTGCAAATCCTTAGATCTGTTCGAGATGTAATTAATAGAACCAAGTTAGCAAGTAATTCGGAAGCCTCTCGGCGATCCCTCCCGGGACATTGTTGAGTTTGTAAACAATTAGACACGTTGTGATGGGATACAGTTTTGTGAATAGATTAATTAGTTAGTCATTTCCGAAACTGTCTGCTACGGTAATTGATTTTATGTTGTTCTAAGGTCTAATACTTACACTATCTCTTTACAGAAATTTGTATAGGTTGCGTCACGAATGTTTAGCGCTGGACGAGAATAGCTGCGCATCGGTAGAATCACGCTTGTAATTGACGTATTGGTGCGAGAAAGACAACATGACTGGGGAACCAATCAACGCTCGCGCACCCGACGATCACGCGCCCCGCGCGCCGCGCCCTCGATACTACTTTGACTTCTGCGCAGGTTTCGTTCAACGCTAAAGATTCGTGATGCGACCTATAGTAACTGTTATAATGCTCAATATTCCTTTTTTAATAGCCGCGCTCCGTGGTTTTACGGTAATAAGTCAAAGTCAAAAGTATCTTTATTCAACTAGGCTGCATATAGTAACACTTTTGATTCGTCATGGTATTACAAAACATTTACCACCGGTTTGTAATGTACTACACATATAAACCTTCTTTTCGAATCACTGTAACTGATAAAAAAACCGCATGAAAATCGGTTACGTAGTTTTAAAGATTTAAACATACGTTGGGACAGACAGATGAAAGTGACTTTGTCATACTAACAAAAATAATTGGCTCGCAAGAAATAGAGAAAGGATTAACGTAAATGCATTTCTTTCGGTAGCTTTAGAAGACCATGTGTAATGTCGTGGTATTACGCGACCAATACGTACACCAGAGTAGCTACTCCGAATGCAATCGTCGTCGATATCGAAAATTTTTGTTACTGCTAACCGAGCTATGAGACTAAATATACTCTAATAAAGAATCGGATCGCACATCAGTTTATCGGAATGTTATCGAAACAGAAACAAAAAAGTTTTTATATTTATTCGAAGTTGCTCAAAAACTGTATCGAAAATAATGAAAATCGACA
>DWAJ01003576.1:0-14503 GCA_018238005.1 Eurema mandarina
AAAAATTCTTTCTTTTTTATTGTATAGACAATTTATCGAGGAAGGCTTTAGGCTACATAACATCACGCTGCGACTAATAGGAGCGAAGAAATCATGGAAAAACAAATCAACGGGGACGAAGTCGCGAGCAACAGCTAGTCTATTATTATAAAGGCAAGGTACGTAAAAATGTCTGCTGGTTTGGTTTGGTTCCGTACCTAAAACCAGAACACGGAACTCTCAAAAAGTTCTACATTGCTTCATCTTAAAAAAAATCTTTATTTATTATTGTTACCCATTTCCCGCTGTTTAAGCCCCTAAAACTTATTCAAAAATTTTTAAAATCACATTAAATCCTATTTAGCAATTTACAGTATATTCAAAAGACCCAAACCAGCAAATATCTCTTTATATGTTAGCAAAGTTAATAGTTTTACTCAACCAAAGTCGCAAACAAAAGATAGTTTTAAAATATAAGGAGAATATGAACTTCCTACTATCTGAGATTGATGGGCCGACTAATGGAAACCAAAAATGTTGTAATGGATCGTCAATATCATACTATATCGTTATAATTCAATATCCAATAGATTATATTTCAAAACCACATAAATATGTTAATATATGTGGTTTTGATATCCTACTCTATAATATTACTAGCTGTGTCCCGCGGTTTTACCCGCGTAGTTCCCGTTCCCGGGGCAATACCGGGATGTAAGCTATCATATCTTTTAAGTTGGATCAAACTGCACATGGTGTGCGAATTTTATTATAATCGGTTAAGTGGTTTAGGAGTCCATTGAGGACAAACATTGTGACACGAGATTTATATATATTAAGATAAAACAAAGACAGGCTTGTTACAACACATAACTCGAGATCGGCTACAACAATGTTCATGGTTTTTATTGTGTTCATGGTTGTTCATGGTTCGTTAGATTTGTCTCGAATAGCAGAATACATCTTAAAAAATCATGGAAAATAATAAAAGAGGGCGTAGGTCAAAGTTTACAAAAGCAGCTAGTTTTTAATAATACAACGATACGATACAAAATAATAAATTCAATAATAATGCCAACATTTATTGACAAACGTACATATCGAAGGGTGATCAATGAAGCTCAAATTAGATCGTCGGTGATAACTCGCCAATATCCGCTCGCCGAAGGTGTAATGGATCTATATAATTTGTTCCTGTTCTGCAGACAGATGGTGGAAACGGCTGATCCGATCGCTTAATGGTGATGAGTTTTTATAAATATGTAGTTCATTTCAATGCGAGTATTTTGAGTTAATAAGAATAAGAGTTACTTCATCGTCTTATTAAATATATTTTTTTTAATTTAAAGGGCTTAAATTTATTTGATGTAATCTAATGTTTTTGTATTAATAAGACACAGTGCTACAGACAACATCGCTAACATACGTTACACATAAATAGTTATCATTTATTAAAACATATATATTTTCTAAATTAAATAAATAACACACATTGTTATACAATTAGAATAAGTATAGAATATATAGCACTAGCCGCGCCGCGCGGTTTTTTTTCGCATTTATGAATGTTTAATACACATAAACCTTCCTCATGAATGACTCTGTCTGATAAAAAAAACCGTATCAAAATCGGTTGCGTAGTTGTAAAGATTTAAGCATACATAGGGACAGACAGAAGAAAGCCCCTTGTTTTATACTATGTTATGATGAACTAGCGAACACGTGCCCACTTCGTTGGGCATAATGTTAACAATCCTTTTTTATATAACCTATGACACTCAGCAATAATGTATGTGGCTTTCTATTGGTGAAAGAATTTTTAAAAACACACAAACTTTACTTCTTTATGAGATACTAGCTGTTGCTCGCGACTTCGTCCCCGTCGATTACTTTTTCTATTATTTCTTCGCTCCTATTAGTCGCAGCGTGACGTTCGTGTTATTTAGCCTAAAGCCTTTCTCGATAAATTGTCTATTTAATAAAAAAAGAATTTTTCAATTTGAACCAGTAGTTCCTGAGATTATTAGTAGCGTTCAAACAAACAAACAAACTCTTCAGCTTTATATATTAGTATAGATATTACGAAAATTAAACCAAGCTTAAACTTAAGCTATTCACATTAACATCCAAAAAACCAACTCAATCTACAATCACCTCGGAACACGAGAAAAAGCAGTTAATTAATTTTCTTAGACTTCGATTCACAGTACCGAATTAGCAATACGTATATCAACGAATTCCTTTCCCAGTGACAAGAAAGTATCAAATTTTACCCATCGAGAACACCTGAGGACTGAGGACTCGGTCTGGCATGCGACCGTCCACACAGTTCACATAACAACCAAACATTTGATACACCCAACCCTCGCTCCTAACCCCCCTACCATAAAGGTCAAGTTCCTATAACAAACCACGAAGAACACTGCAACAAATTTGCAAGCCAACCGATAACATCTTTTCGTACGTTAGCAAGAAATACGTTTCAAGAGAAACATGCTCAATGCTGGCCCGAATCTAAACAAAGCGTTGTGACATCGAGATAAGAATCGATTGGCTCGAAACGTCGCACCAAAAGCAGCCGAACAAATTATCGATTCATAAAAACATCGATTTTAAAATATTGCCGCGCTGTGTCATTGTTGAATTTTTGATAGGGTGCCCAACTGGCGAGGGGGACAAGAAGTTGCTAATTGTTTCGCCTTGTAAATATTCAAGGTATGTAGACGCGGCCGGCGTAAAGCCGATATTATATTCTAAATGCATAATTTTTTATATACTCCCACAACGACGGGGAAGGATAAAAATATCCGTCTCTTAGATGATAATAAAATATAATTACCGTTTTTAATTTTCCAAAAGTTACATATAGCGCTTTAAAATTACGGAGTGCAGGCTGATGACGTCACACCTTAGTAAGCAGTGACGTACATCATGCGACGTTTCAAATCAATGTATCTCATTAAGTTTTTGAGATCTTTTATTCATCGCCCAATATCACTACACTCACATGACAGCCAAATAGTTTAAATTACATTACCTCAAAATATTATGATGTCTACTAAAAAAAAATAATGGAAATTGTATACATATTTATATCCAACTGGTAAATCTTTTTGGCGTTAAGACATCTTATACTTTTCGTAATATAACACGTTATAGCTATGCGATATTTCCAGACAAAGTTTTACTATAAAAAATCAGATTAAATATAGCCAAAAATCAAAAATCTAAAATCAAATTCCCGCGTAAAAGTTAGGTACCCTGACTACACAAAATGGCCACCCGCCCTCTCTCATACGTCATGCGATATCGCACATGCCGTGCCCTAAGATATGCCATGCTTTTCATATTCCTTTCAAATATTAAAATAAATGCTATCAGTTATATAATCTATGTGTAGGAGAGATTTTATTTTTATTAACCGAATTCAAAAAGCACTAACCTACTCAATTTGACTGTATAGATGCTTTTTTATGTTAGCTCGCAGAAAACTTTGTCATTAATGAACCGATTTTGATGTTTCTTTTCTGATTGGAAAGAAAATATTTTAAGGGTGGTTCCATGCTAAGGATTTTACCATAAGAAGACCAAAAGTTAACAATAGTTTATTCACAAAATTATTATATTACTTATCTAACTATGAAAAAAACTATACCCAATTGTTTATTTTATAGCGAGCCAATATTTCTTTATAATTTATTTGTGACCTGAACCTTTATATGTCACTAGCTGTTTCCCGCGACTCCGTCCGCGTGGACTTTCATATAAATAAGTTTACTAAGGTTCCTACATGCCAAATTTCAAGCGTCTTACTTAAGCTGCTTAGATTTTTCATACAAAATGATTTTCCCGCTAATTCCCGTTCCCGGGGGAATTTCGGGAATTCCTTTCTTAGCGGATGCCTACGCCATAACATCTACCTGCACTGCAAATTTCAGCCCGATCTGTCCAGTGGTTTGGGCTGTGCGTTGATAGATCACTATGTCAATCAGTCACCTTTGAATTATATAGATATAGATGTTAAGAAAATGTAAGTCGTAAGAATGTTCTAATCACTAATAAATAACCAGTATATACGTAAAGTGAATACATGTCTATCTTCGAGCCTACCTGTTGCTTCAATTTGTTTCAATGAAGCGTACCATCGCGTGTCCTCAGCCCGCTGCATTCTTCAAGTAATGCGGTGAAGGGTTTACAAATGCTAACTAAATCAATTACGACGGATTGATTGTTAAGTGTAGACTAAAATTTAACCTACGTAGTTTTCGTTTCCGCGTCAAAACCGGGATAAAAAGTATCCTATGTTAATCTACCTGTATTGAAAACTCCAGCCAAAACCATTAAGTAGATTTTGCGTAAAAGAACAACAAACATACTCACAAACTTCCGCGTTTATAATATTTTTTTAATCTCTATTTAGTGCATAACCAATGTTTGGTTATGTAGCTCAAATAATATAACAAAATATCACTACAAAAAACGTAAATAGCATTCTTAATTCTAAATATAAAAAAACAACAACTTATCTATTAGTAGCATTATTCAAATTACTTTTTCCAAAAAAACATTATTAAATAATTAAAAAAAAATCGCCTTGATAATTATTAATACCAATTTTCTTACTTATTAGAATAAATACTTATTAAAAATAATACTAAATAGTAACAGAATAATGCTCGCACAATAGCAAGCGCTGTGACAGTTGATACTGTGTTATCGCGAGAGCAATCAGCCCCCCACGTAGTGATAACAGACCCGGCTCATAGTCTAAGCATGAGGTCTGAACATTTTTGTAACATAACTATTTACTTCATATAAATGTACACTTATATGTCGTATATAGTATTTTTTATTTACTTAGTCCACAGTAAAAATCTTTTAGCTAATAAATATAATAGTACCTATCAATGTGTCTACGTAAAAAAAATGTATCTCAAAATCACGGAGTCAGGTCTTATCAGCTAAAAAACACTGGTATAAGGTATTCTTTGCGATCCGTACATTAAGAATACCAGTTTTTTTAAGAGAAGGGTTATGTAGCCTTCCTCTGAACTTAAGAGTTCCACGACCAATTGAACAACTGACTGGCCGTTAAAATTTGTATATCTGTAAGTCTCAAATGCCATATTATATTGTTATTTTTCAGGACTGGGCACTTTTTTCAGTCACCAATAAGTGACCTTTTAAGAACGTTTGTATGAATGTATGTTTGTTATTCTTTCACGCAAAAACGGCTCCACCGAGTTAAAATTTGTTATATAGATAGGTGATACCCTGGATTAACACATAGGTCACTTTGCATCCCGGTATTGTTTCGGGAACGGGAACAACGCAGGTAAAACCGCGGGGCACTGCTAGTTCATCATAGTCAATGATATTATATAAAACAGACATGTTACAAGCGAAAAATTTTGAAATCACAAAACATCCTAATTAGAACGTCTTACCTTTAGTTGATTGGATGCCGGTGCATTCACGCGCAATTGAAAAAACGAAATATCTCGTTTTTTCTTATTGGTTTTATCATTTATCTCTTTTCTATGGTATTGACTTGTATGTACGCCGCCGCTGCTATGCGGCGCTTTTCGGTTCATTTGTTGGTGTATAACATATCTATTAACTATGATATTAATCATTGATAGTACTGTAAAATAAAGAGATACTTAGCTTTAATTTAATTTTGCTCGACATGAAATAGTGAGTGTTATCACACGATTGGAGGCGTGCGCCGCGCTGATAAGGACGCCCGAAGCGCAGACGAATGTAGCTAAGTATGATACCCCCAAACGGGGTGGGTTTGGGTTTCAATATTTGTGGTACCTTAGCTCCTAAATATTAGGCTGATTTTGATATATTTTTATTGTTTGAAAGATCTCGGACATGACTTGCCTCGTCCGACGTTTTCATTAAACTTTTGTTCTTATATCTATATGCAGTCATATAATAAAGTGTTATAAATAAAGTAAAGTAAGTAGTTACAGTTAAGTGTAATTCATGGATTGAATAAATCAATTCAAATGCTAATTTTATTTAATTTTCAAAGCACGGGGCACATCCATTAATTAATTATTGATGTTCTCTGTATTTCTTAAAATTACTTATTATTATTTTTCTGTCACAACACTTATTTAAAGTAAGAATCTATCTGTCGAAGAAGATTTGCAATTTTAATTATGCAGAAATTCTACGATCAGATTTTTGTATAGATAAAAACTTCTAGAACATTCTCCTCTGTTCTAGACTTAATCTAAATTAACGCGAACCAATAAAACGCTTTAATAACATATCCTTAACTGCATGCTCATAAGTTTCTTTATAGCCAATAAACTAAAGATCTAGTATATATTTCGCGTCTTAAAATCGATTATAATATATTAATGATAGTCATAATTTTAACTTAAGGACTTTAAAAATGTTATACATACAGACGAATTGAGAACCTCCTCCTTTTTTGAGGTCGGTTAAAAAGTACAATACATTTTTTCCATGCCATCAATGATATTATAATTAAAAGATATGTTATACACCAACAAATCAACCGAAAAAAGTGTTCCGCACAGCAGCTGCAGCACACATACATAAGTCAAAACTATAGAAAAGAGATAAACGATAAAACCAACAAGAAAAAAAAAGAGATGGTTTTGTTAGTTGCGCGTGAAAGCACCGGCAATCACCTAAAAGTAAGACGTCCTAATCAGGATATTTTTGCATCTTCAAAATTTTGCGCTTATAACATATCTATTTAATATAATATCATTGCATGCCATAGTCAAAACAGATTTTATATGTCTAAATAAAAATCTTCATATCTATAAAATTAGTATTAGTAAAAGAGTTTTTTACAATACTAAGATAATATTTAAAAGTATCTTATGTTAATATAGGGATTTTAGGCAAATCATTTTAGTATTTTTTGCGTAATTGGTAAATATTATCCGTAAAAAACGCTTGGAATGATATTTCTTAACGCTCGCGGAATGGTGACCTTTTCCATGTATAAATATAACAATGGTCGTTGTTTATATTTACAATTGTATGTTCTTATTTTAAAAAGAGCGACTATCAGAGTTTCTTGCCGGTTCTTCTCTGTAGAAGCTGCCTTCCGAACCGGTGGTAAATGTTTAGTAATACCATGACGATTTAAGTGTTACTTTATGTAGCCTAATTGAATAAAGATACTTTTGACTTTGACTTTGTACATATGTAGGTATGTACCCATATAAACATAAGCAAGAAAAGAAGAATTACATACTAAAAACCTTAAAGCAACCAAAACATCCAACGAACAACTAATCACAAATCAAATTCTCCGCGGGTATAATGCGATTAAATTGAAAATACATTACACCGGGGTGGGTCGGTTGAATTTTACGACATTTTATCGTAGCTGCACTGATGCACAGTTATCGGCGCTCGGCAGGCGCCTTATCTCGCCAGCCACGTCTCGAGAACACTTTATGTTCTGTTTCACTCAATTATTTGGCTAAAACTATGTTTAACTATCTAATGGGGTTGCTTATCGTAACGATTTTGTAGTTACGACGAGAATGTTGACGCGTTTTATTTTGGGTTCCATTTTTCGGCTCCTTATCCATTGGTGAAAGCTGAATAAATGGTTTTTTTAATGGTAGATAAATTAATATTACCTGAGAATGAGAAATTTAATATGGTAGACAAAAGAGGATTTATTAAAACAATTGTTTTGTTAAATTATTTATTACAAATTTCATCATAGCTATAAATGAAAATAAAGACGCATTAAAATTGTTTAAATTATTTCAGATTCAAAAATAGCAACACAGACATATTTTTTTTTTTTGAAAATGGCAGTCGTTTGCCGCGTTCTAATTTCAAAAAGCGCGCGTTCTAACCCATCTGTCAGCTGAATTTGAGCACAGACTATATCAGCCGCTGACGCAGAGAGTAGGTATAGACTATAGACCGGTGTAGAGTATAGACACAAAGTAAATAAATGACTAGCGCAGTGGCAAGCCTTATCGGGCCGCCGCAGCCTCCCTTATCCGCGTCCACCGCCGCGCTGCACCGCAAGATAACACAAGAAAATACCTGTACGTTTAAATATACCCTTCACGTATACTATGGTCTTTCCTGGTTTTCTTCGCATTGTATAAATTTTATAATTTGTACGATTTTAAACTCTTTTGGAGTTTCTAATAGTTCGAGAACGCTTTGAAATGATTTTTAAAAATGAGAAGAGTTTTTTTATGAAAAAGATATCCTATAAATATGGTAATGATAAAGTTAAATTATTGATTTTAAATTGTCACATATTATTTGGAATCAAGACATACAATTTATACATCGATCGCAGAAGGGTTTATATGTTCCTGTAACCCCTACCCACTGCTAAGGATGGAACACAGTGGGGTTACAGTCCGTATAAGTCTTACAGAACCCATACTTCTTTCGAAGTTCATGGGTATCCTATCAGGATGAGAGATAGATCCATGGGGGGTCGCTGTTTGGCTGTGGTATTGGAAGCACGTGTTGCTGATTGCCACAACCAAACATCCAACCTTTCATTTTTTTTTATCTATACTCAACTAAACATTGGCAAAATTATTAACTATTGGACATTAAACCAAGAAGAAGAAAGATCCCTCAGTAATAAAATGTTACGAAGTAATTAGTTTCATGATCAAAATTGGGTAACAATGTTGTGTACGGCCCATAGTGTGGTACCAATCTCTCAAGCATATTCCTCAATCGATCATGATTCACCGCGGCCACACAGTGCTCTACGGCCAGTTTGCACGTATTTAGTACCATATAGATGCTATCTGAACTTCGAGTAGGCGTTGTACCACCCTTCACCGAATAAATAAACACAACCGCGTCGCCCATTTAAAAAGCAATCTTAACTACATCACGTTAAAGTCTAAATTCAATCAGACGATAGTCGCCTTCGAATTTTTTAGTCAGTATCATATGAGGTTCTGTTCAAAGTGATTTTGACTTTATAGCTATGGGAGTAAGGTTGAGTTTTGGATGAAGAAGTCGGAATGCTGTATAGGACCAGATAACATTGTTTTACAATTGAGATGTAAGCGCAGATTTCAAGCTATAATAAGCTTTTCATGAGTTAGCTCCATCTAGCTTTTGCTCTTGTTGCGAAATTGTGTAAAAGTATTGTTTTGTTGTTTAATTAATGGGTGGGGCTTAACTGTCGATAATGATAACGCGCTGTATCGGATTGATTGAATGCAATTTTTTAACCGACTTTAAAAAAATGAGGTTTTGAAAATCTTGTGGCGAGCTTTTTATTAATAAACTTTTGATGGAAGAAAACATAACAATGTTATTCTTCGTATTTATTACAGAAACATAAATCACAAAAAAATAAAAAAAATATCATGCAGGTTGATAAGAATATATTGTCCCAGTTTTAACCTTTAAGTATATTTTTTTTACTATAGCTTTTAATGTTTAAATGTCGTGGATGAATAAAGATGTAAAAAACATTCAATATTTCTATTATACAATTATTTATATTATAGAACCAACTATTAAAAAAAATACAAAATATAAGTTATATTTTTATAACACTTTTTAAAAAGATTAAATCCCATTTAAAAGAAAAAAAAGATCGCACCTAACAATGTTTCTTATCGCGAAGAAACAGTTGCATTCCCTATAGCGCATACAGTGATGCTTTTGCACCGTGACAATTACACGAGCTGATAAGACACGGAGCAATGGAAACGTGATAATGGAAAATATCTTGGAGACTTATGTACATATAGGTCGCGTCACGAATGTTTAGCGCTGGACGAGAATAACTGCGCATCGGTAGAATCGCGCTCGTAATTGTCGTATACCAATACGAGAAGGACAACACAACTGGGGTACCAATCAACGCTCGCGCACCCGACGATCACGCGCCCCGCGCGCCCGCCGTTACCTCGATACCTTATTTTTTACTTCTGCGCAGGTTTCGTTCAGCGCTAAAGTTTCGTGGCACTACTTATACTTGTATTTAGTGAAAATAGTTTCACTTTATGATTTCCTTTTTTTAGAATAATCCTAATAATATTATAAATGTGAAAGTTTCTGAGAATGTTTGGATGTATGTTTGTTATTCTTTCACGCAAAAACGGCTTGACCGATTTAATTGAAATTTGGTATGTAGATAGGTGATAAGCTGGATTAACATAGAGGACACTTTATATCCCGGTGTTACCCCCGGAACGGGAACTACGCGGGTCACGGCTAGTATATACTAAATATAATCGAAGTAAGTAGTTAATTCAGTTATAAACAATCGTAAAAAAACTCATATTAAATAATAAAAATAAATAAAAAACACTTTATTGACAAAATACAGAAAAGGACTACATTAAAAAAAACACAATTCAGTCAATTAGGCAGCCTTATCACTAGGAAGCGATGTCTTCCAGACAACCAAAACTAGGCGATAAGAAAAAATAAAAAAATATTACATTTTATTAACACGATTTAAATAATAACAGGCAGTCAAAGGACCATACAATCCGACTGAAATGAAAAGCTCACTGTTTTCTTGTACGACCACAATATTTCGCGATATCACACAAAACAGTTGTAGTAACACAAAAATACCAATAATTCCGAATATAATCTTGTTTGGGCCGCTTGTAGTGAGTTGGTAGCTGAGTTCTACTGGATATGACTTTCAATTTTTTTAAACAGGCATTTACTAGTTAGCAAGCGACTACCGTTGGTCTTTATCTCCTAAAGTAACGTAAACAAAAATAAATATATAAATATAAACTAGTTGTCTGTACGTCTGTAGGTACGCGCTGTTTCCATATACTGCTTTTTGTAAATTTATCACTAAGCTATATAAACATTTCTATTTCTCACTGTTTTTTTAATACAACAAAATTTTTCCTTTAATGAAATCAGAATGACGTCACATTAAATTCGCGCCATCCATACGTCGGCTATCCGCGACCAACGTGCTCTATCGCGCTAACGATTTATTCAGCAACATAACGACGTTTGCTCGACCGCTGCGTACCTCGCGACAACCCCCACCCCCCTAAACCCCCTAGTCCCCTACACACAGTAGTTCGTTTCAGAAAATCTGAATGAACGAAAAACTTGTTTGTAACTTATAGTTCATTTAAGCTGACTTGAGTTTGTATTTCTTCAAGTTTAAAAAATTTTATGTTAATATCTCTGATACCTTTTTTCAACGATTTAATGTCACAGTTACGATATGATAAACCTTTAATTGGTACAATAACTTTCCAAACCACACCCTAAATCCTTACATCTAAAAGAAAGACAAACCAGCTGCTGCAATCTTGCATGCTACTTCAGTACTTTAATGCCAGGATACTGAAACGCAACTTAAATTTAAGTACAACTTAAACCGGTCCGATTTGACACTTCGCCATACAATTCCGTCAAAATTACGAGACTTAAGGCGTGCTTAAATTTAATTTGCGTATGAGTATTTGGCCGTTAGACACTTATTATGCAGTCACGCGCTAAGCAGAGCTTGCAAAGCTCTTAAAACATCTACAATACATGCCGCCACATGAAACTTCAACGTGATTCCGAACTCCCTATATCATGTCCTTCACCTTATAAATGTAGCCATCACAAACAAACCTTCTTTGACCTTAGTTCTAGGGATAAGCACTAAAAATCATTTCAGCAAAACATTAAACTAGATACGTATTCAAGCCACTAAACACTTTAGCACCGGACAGGCTTTCACAAATTTTTATCGTCCATAAAAGTGCAATAGATCCTTATCCCATCCTCTCGATACAGTAGATTTATGTGCGGGTGATCTTCGGACAAAGGCGGCCTCTATCCGCCTCTAACGGGCTCTAACGGCCTCTAACGGCGTCGTTACGGCCGCTAACGGGTCTAACGGCCGTTATCTGCGATACGGCTACCTGCTACATCCGATGCTGTTATGCTGTGTGTTTCCGTGCATCTTAATTAGAAAAGAAATTATTTTTTACGTTCACGTTATGGGTTGTAGTTGATGGTATATAGGTCTTATGTGTAGGGAATGTACGATATCTCTGTTAATTGTAAAACAGAAAAAAAAACTCAATTTAACTACCTCTGTGCCCTTATTTATAACCTTATGGTTTCTGAAACTAGCAAAAATTAAATGGCTAAACTAAATATATTTGAAGAGGCTTATCTACATTAACTCTACGATTATAATATTATAAAATAAAATTAACTAATGCGCGAATACTCAAACTCAACAAAAATTTGAGGCCCACTTAACTCTTTTCGCGCAAGAATATTCTGACACATGTCTGATTAAAGTCAAAAGAAAATACCCAATTTTCAAAGTAACTCTAGTACAAGTATTTTTAACGTAACATGTAAGCTTAGACTAAAATATATAATTATTCAATGCATCGCTACTAAGCTGATACAAAACTTATACATCCAAGACCATCTTTACTAGCCTTTAAAATACTTCATTACCTCCAAGGTAAGTTATTTGCAGACGAAATATATTTTTCTATTAATAAAATTTTAAAGGCCGGCAACACACTAACATCAGGTGACGCGCTTGCTCGTTTGCCCCCTATTAAAATAAAAATAAAATCGCAACACGCTATCAAAGCTAATATGTATATCACAAAATACTCTAGCTCCAATTCTCAGCCCTGAACTTACTAAGATATTCTACTACTTCCAAGATACTCCATAGAACTACCAGTACCTCAATGCAGTCTTTAAAGTTGGTCCGTCAGACTGTACTATCAATGAAAAATGTTCACTCCGTTACGTTAGTTCAAAACAGCGATAGGATATCTGAAAAGTTTAGGCGGCTGATATATTCCGGGAAGATAGGAAGGAAACTTGGGAACTTCGGCGCGATTGTTTAAATAAATACACTAAAAATTCAGTTTTATCTAGTCGACTTGTTCCGTGCTTGGGTTTAGCGGGTTTATTTTATGCTGGATGAACCTGTAGCTTTGATGAGTCAAAATTTTTTTTAAATGGGAATAGTATTTTTTTTCTCGGTTGCCAGTTTTCAATATCTTAAAGAAAACCTTATTGGTTAGTCCAAAACCACACAATAAAGTATCTATCTATAAAAATATAACTTAACACGTCATGTGCAATCATTTGTAGGATTGTTGCAAGCTATTATTGCTGAAGTAATTATAAAGTGTGCCATAATTACAAAAACTAATACAAATTACACAATTTTTCCAAACGTTTGTTCTTTTATTTCACCTCTTCTCGGGGGTGTATTAAAAAAACTTTCACAATTCGTTTAGAGATATTTTCAAGTAAATTATCTATATCAAAAATTCAAGTACCTATATTAAAAATCGTACTTAAAGCCGTGGACTAAATAGGCTACTACAATTAAACTCCCTGCAAACAAATTTGACCCTTTATAGTATAGACTAAATTTAATATGTATGCACCAGTATGCCGCCTCTAACGCTCTGAATGCCATAGTTATGTGTCAGACACATTTGTGTAATGTGCAGCAAGATACCGCGATAGCCAACTTTGATTCCAATACAAGACACTTGCGAAACTTATTTCGATGGTTCGTGGTTGAAGTCAAGAGCTGAAGCGATTTGGTGAGCTCATTTAAACGCTCAATCTTATAAGAAATACGAGGAACTGTTGTGGAAATATGGAAAAATTCAATATTTTTCCAGATTTACATTCTGTTTTTTTCGAACGCTGTTTTATTTTGTAAAAGCTTATATTATATCATATATGGCGTATTTATAAATACATAAAAAGTCACAACCAAAGAGACAAATGTTTCAAAACTTATGTGATTTTCGTCTCAAGGCTCCGTGACTTTATCATTTACATGAATTACATGAGTCAGAGTCCTGTCTGTTTTTAGGCTATCTAGCATTGACTGCAACAAAGATCTATCGAGAGCATTAAACAGAACGTTGAATTTTAACCTATTAATCTGATCATATATCTCTTTAATAAAGCTAATGTTTTGTGTTGTAGTCACAAAAACACTCCTAATGTTATATAAGAGATATTACCTAAATGTAAACTTCACATTTGGGTTCAAACTTTCTACTTGTAAAGCCATAATAAAACCTCTCTCCTCTTCCAACTTGCACCACGTCCAAACAGCAACTAATACGCTTAAGATGCACTAATTAAAGTGTTATGTCAGTTTGTCGCGAACGCTCGTCGGACGTGCGATAACGGGCACTCCGCTTGTTTCCATTGTCGCTAACTGCTAAGCTCGTGCTGGGATTTAACGTGTTTAATTTTTAAGCCGTTTTGGTTCCTCTTTAGGGCTACGATTCTATGGAAAATTTAGTCCAATAAGGGGGCGTCCATAAATTAAGTGAGGTGTTTAAGGGGGGGAGGGGATCCGGTCTAATCTCATCTAATCTTACGTTGGAGAGAGGGGGGGTCTCAGCAAATATCACGCAATTTTTTTTCTGATTGAAACAAAAAAAATATACTATTTTGGTCTATTTAATCCAGATTGTACATGCTTAAGGTTTAATCTTAAGCGTTATCGTCGTAACTAGTC
>DWAJ01003577.1:0-14502 GCA_018238005.1 Eurema mandarina
CACCTCGCGCCCTCCATGCAGACCGTGCTCATCTCCGACGACGAGCTCAAACCGTTAGTACTCTACCACTTCCAGCCACTGCCTCTTTAGCTTAGTTTAATCCCTCTATATTAATTATAGCTTGTGTTTAAGCCTTTATGCTGAGCTGATCGATTAATTTTCACAAAATCTATTACAATTTTTTTTAATAGAATTCACATCGGATAATCCATTTTGGATGACTGCGTGCCCAATGAGCTATAGTTTGCAATCTACCAGCTTTTCATTTTGCCTATGTCATCAGTTAATTGTGTGTTTAATATAATTATTTGTAATGTTAAAGCGAGGATAACGCATCCCCGTGGGACTCGGACGACTCGCTGGGCTCGCTGCCAGAGATGCGGTCGCCGGTGAGGAGCGCGCGCTCGCGGACCGGCAGCGTGGCGTCGCGCGCGTCGCGCCGCCGCGCCGAGCGCCCCGAGCGCTCCGAGCGCCACGAGCGGGACCGGGAACGTGAACGTGACCGTGATAGAGTCGACTTCGAGTATGGCGGCGCCGCTGACAACGTGGTCGCCACGCTGCGCATGCTGGTGGCGCTGGAAGACCACCTCGGCAGCCTCTGGCCCCATGTGGTCGATTTATTGGCTGAAGCGCTGCGCATGGAAAAGGCACGTGCTTATAATTGTGTATGATAAGTGGCTTACATTGGAGCTTTGGATGATTTTTGAATACTGGGTAGATGTTAGATTTTAGTAATATATAAAAATCTATAGATTTGTCTGTTTATAACAGGACATTTTCTTCTAATCTATATGTAATAGACTAAGTGACTTGCAAAAAAAATGACTCATGTAGCAATTTGTTGTAACAGGAGAAGCCAAACTCGTCGGAAGAATTACTGGAGCGTGACACAGCGCTAGTACTGGTGGAGACGGCGAAGGAGAAACTGAAAGGAGCCTTGCAAGCGGGGCTCGTGAGTGGAAGCGCTGCGTCTGCCGTGCGCAGCGCCGTGGTGCGTGCCGCTGCGGCGCTGCACGAAGCTGATACCAGGGCGAAGAAAAAGGTACAGTACTATAGTGTTTAGTTTATGATAACTAACCTTTTTTATAACGGCACAGTTGAATTTTTGTATATGACATTGTTTGGTATGTTTGTGTTAGGAAATTTTGCTATCGTTCGGGAATAGGTTGCTTTAATTAAAATAGTTAACCATTTTGTATGAAACATGACTCTGAAAATAATAGTCTCACAGTCAAAGCGATAAATGCAAATAGATATGATTTAGAGACAGCAGTCGTATATTTGAAATTAAAATCGAAAAAATACTTGAAAAACTAGAAATATTATTTTTTATAAAATTCAGTTTTAGCAAGAATATTTGAGATATGAAACTTTGATATATGTGAATGTATATTATCAGCAAGAGACGCAGGCGCGGGCAACTAGCACTAGCGGCGCAGCGAGCCGACGCGTGGGCGGGGCTGGGGGCGGTGGTGCTGGTGCGGGCGCGGCGGTGCCGGTGGCGGGCGTGGGCGACGTGGACCGCGAGGAGATCGCGCAGCAGATGGCCGCCGCGCTCGGCGCGCAGGGCAAGACCGACGTCAGCGCAGAGGAGCTCGCGCAGCTCGTCGACGCTGTGGTTAGTTCACAACACATTGTTTGTGTCGTGTTTTGTAGAGGACTAGCCTCGCGATAAAAAAGCCGCATGAACATCGGTTACGTAGTTTTAAAGATTTAAGCATGCGTAGGGAGCGACAAAAGATAGCGACAATATTTTATACATGAAATGGCCAATTTTTCATTAACATTGTGGATAAAAATGATTCAGGAGGGCTGCTAAACTGTCATCTTTATATATGTACTTAGAACTAAATTTATTTTTTCCTGCAAGGTTGGTATGGCTGAAGCTAAGAAACGAGAAGCGAAGCTAAAGGAACAAGCGCGCAGTATGGAGACAAGCAAGCCGGCGCAAGCTGCACCTAACGCTGCCTCCGCGCTGCAACTGTTGCAGTCCGCTTATGACGATAAGAGGTGAGTTCTCTTTTACATCATTAAGAAGAAAATGACATTAAAATCTAATTAAAATAACTTGATCATTCGATATTAACTAGACTAAAAAGTACTTCTGACCATGATATTAACTAATTTTGAATATATACACATTAGCAGGGCAGACAAAGATGATGTAGCGGATGCAATGGACGGTCTCTCTGACTCAGATTTAGAAACGCTATTGAAAAACTTCGGCGAGCTGTCGGCTGAAGAGCAACACAGTCTTATTGCATACTTGAAGAAGTTAGAGGCGCGCGAGCCGCAGCGGGTGGAACGCCTGAGGCAGTACGTGGGCGGAGCCGCGCAGGAGTCGCGCGACACAAACGTCGCGTTCGAACCGGCCGCATCCAACCCGCCCGCGCCCGTCGCCTCCCTCAAGGACGACGTCAAACCGGTCAACATTGAGAGCGACGACGATGACTATACTGTTGAAGAGGTTTGTATACATCACATTTTAAATTCAAGGCAAGAAAAGTTGCATTGTTTAAGTAATGGTTATCATTAATAACTAAGATTTATTTTATTATGATAGAACTTAGTTGTTTTGCATAATGAGGGTAGTTCAATATTTTACTCAGTAAACATGTTTTTTCTAAGGTATTTAAATCGGCGACGGAAAAAGTAAAGGAAAATCAAATACGGCAAGAGATGGAAATCGTCAAAAAGTCTATAGAGGAAGCAAAGACCGGATCGCCGAAGGAGGAGCCCCCTAAGCCGATATTAGACTTCGCTAAAAATATATCTTCCGCGTCTGACCTTTTAGCCTTGGTCCAGGCTTCAATACAATCTACTCAAACGGCCAACTCGACAGCTGTAAATCAAATATCAGACATCACGCCGACAAGTTCCCTTCAACCTCGATCCTTCGGCGACGCTCAAGAGCAAAGACCGCAGATTGACAATTCTAATCTAACTCGAATCCCGACACTAAGTACCCAAAACTACGAAAACAATGAAAAGTGGGTAAATGATGACAGCAATTCATTTTTCAATGTCAATACAAATCAACAGTCCAATTCAAACTTCAACACTTCTCAAATTAATCCAGGTATCCAGGGAAATTATAACGCACTGCCTCCGGGATCTAGGCCAAATCAAGGCTTGAATATGCCTTTCAATCACCAACCAGCACCACAAAATAATTTAAATGTTCCAAATAACTTTAATCCTACCCAACAAGGACATCCAAATCAATTTAATCAAGGACAACCTAATCAATTCAGTCATGGGCAAACTGGTCAATTTAACCAAATGCAACCACCCAATCAATTTAACCAGGGACAACCTAATAAATTTAACCAAGGGCAACCCAATCAATTTAACCAAGGGCAACCCAATCAATTTAACCAAGGGCAACCCAATCAATTTAACCAAGGACAACCCAACCAATTTAACCAAGGGCAACCCAATCAATTTAACCAAGGGCAACCCAATCAATTTAGCCCAGGACAACATAATCAATTTAACCAAGGTCCCAGACCCAACTATATGAATGGTCGACAGACTAATATTCAAAATAGGCATAATAACCCTAATCAGCAGCAGTTTGGAAATAGACCTCCATATGGAAATTATGACCAAAATAATTTCAGGGGTAGAGGAAGAGGGTATGGTGGGCAAAGAGGCCATGGAAGGGGTTACTATTAATAGTAATTAGCATATTAATAGTATTTTTATAGTTTAAAGAAATGATTAAGTTCAAGATACTATAACATGGTTTTTAACATTCGTCGCAAATATAAAGTTGGAATAAAAAACTTTAGTTTCATTTTATTTTATAATATTTAGTTCTGTACATACAACATGATTTACACTAGGCTCTATCTAAAACTAGTAAGCTCCCAATTCCATGAAGGCATCAATATGTTCAGTCTCTGGGAGTATGTCTATTTCAACTGGCTCTGATTTAATTTTTCCTCCCTTAGAATCTAAATTGAAAAATCTAAATAGTTTCGATAGATTAATTATTGAATACGCAGAATGGGAGAGCCAATCCTCCACCATCTCTTTTAGTATTTGAAAAGCTGATGTAACTTGGGGAGATGCCTTGACTTCTGAAAAAGATAGAGGTCAGTCAATTACTATTCACTTCCTTATTTAAAAAACTCATACAATAACATTTATAATATGTATGAGTACTTAAATAATTCAATAATACTCACTAGAGTTGCTCTGTTTGTTGAGATCAAACAGGAATAGGAAAAAGTTAATTTGTAAATATAAATCTTTCTCTGTATATTCCCTAAACATAAGTCCCTTTTCGCACTGCCGGCACACAGGATAGCCCGCCTGGAAAGTCTGCGGCATGCGAGCCGTCCGGTGACCACACGCCGGGTCTTCGCAAGACAACCAGCCTGCGTAATATTGGCTATTATAATGCCGTATTTGTAAACACAACTGATTCTGTATACAAGGCAAGTAGTCCATCGGTTTTAATGTACATTTTTCGTTCTGACACCTCTCCAAAAACGTCACGCTGTCCTTATCCGCTTTGAAGACCGCTTCTCGTATTCTATTCTCGGCCTTACAACTCTCGTTAACGCACATAAACGTAAACTCTTGACAATGCCTATATTTCTCCTTTTCGTTTTCTACTTCATAAGTTTCAGCGCTCGCACTCTCTTTTTTTATCATTTGTCTATAACCTGAGGGGTCCAAACCGAGACAGTCTGCTACCCTAGCGGGATCCATTCCCTCGATGGGTTCGCATATACGCGATATGACGGGATGAAGCTGATGTGCCAAGTAGTATCGGAAATCAATTTTAAGGCTTTCAGAGTTTTTCAATTCTTCGATGTGGTAAGCTCTTTGCGTTGCAGAGTGCGCAGTTCCGTCTTCACAAATAATGTACGGAACTATATCGCCCTTCTTGAACCGTCTACTATTTTTGCTATTCAGTCTGAGAGCCACTTGCACGTGTGGTTGTGCGTTTTTATCGGCATATTCATTTGGATTTTTGGTCAACTGCTTAGTAATAGTTAAAAGGGATAACGGTATTTTATTATTTAATAAATCTTCTTTTAGCTTATTTAAATGGGTTTGTATGCTTTCGATTCGTTCATCTGGGCTTTGTTCGGAAAGTATTTGACTTAGAATGAATTTACCGGCTTCGGCAGCCAATTGCGACCAATCACGCCTCACAATATCTAACCCTTTATGCTCCTGACTGTACACAAGTTCGCCATTCTTGTTCCTACTAACTACGACTGCGGCGTATTTCTTTTTCTTGAGCAACAACAAATACTTAAATACTCCATCGATATCCAATTCGATCTGTTTGTATTTCTTATTGATTTCTCGTTTTAGATCGTTGCCGATTTTGAACACATAGTCATAATCCAAGCAATTCGTATTTATCATTAAACTGTCGGTGTCTCCATACACGACGTCATAGTTTAATTTTTGGACGATTTCCTTTGTGTCCATGAGGATTTCTCTACCTTTCATTGTAACGAGCGCCGCTAGCGGCTTAGCGTAAAACCTAGAGTGCGTGAATCCTAAGCACCCGTACATCGAGTTGGCTGTTAATTTAAGGGCAGTCTGTCTAATATTATATTGCATGTATTGCTCAGGAGACAAATCTGGAGATTTCATAAGCTTCTTCACTTCCCGTCTGCTTTCTACGAGCCTTCGAATCTGTGTGGGTAATACTCCAAATTCAGTCTTTGGGTCTGGCAAAATTAAATTATTAATATCATCGTCAGAATTTGTCGTTATCCTTCTTTTAATTGTTGTAAAACAAACATTGAACTCTTGAATAATACTGGGGTACAATGAGTTGAAGTCCATGAGTAGTATCAATTTATCGTAAAAGCCTTTCTTAGGATCTAAAACTAAGCCTCCCGAATATGCGGCTTTTTTCTTTCCTTGCTTTTTATTAACTGCCGACTCCTCCTTCTCGTCATCCCCATCATCAGGTACATTCTTTTTACCGTAAACTTTGTCAGGCACAATATAATTCTTTTCTGTAAAAGCATGCAGTAAAAGATATTCATTTCTTTCGGATCTGCCTCCTAGAAGAGTTCTAGACATCACATTGCCTGCTATTTGAGTTATCTGTAATGCTAACGGCAACACGTTAAGCTCGCACATGATTTTAAGGATATAAGATGCATCTTGCATTGTCAAAGTAACGAGTTGCATTAAGTCACTGCTACTTTCGTAATATCGCGGTAAATCTTCTATCGCTACGTCTAGGCGTTCAGCTTCTTTCATTTTTAATACATTAACACACAGGGTATCTAAATCGAAGCTTCTAGCTCTGATAAGTTCCATGGCTGAAACTTTAATATCACATACTAATCTTCCCAGGAATGCATCTTTTGCAGCAAATTTCTTCTGAGGTGCCACTGATCTATTTAATCTACCTAAACGAGACCAATTCGGTATCTTCAGGTCTAGAATATTGCCTATTAATAAATCTTGTTGAAAGCCTTGCAGGTCGTGTCCCACAACTAAATCTGGATCCAACTTCCAAAACTGTACCATAAAGCAATTCAGTAGTTCCCTCTCTGTGTCACATTTTGATAGCTTTGTTGCTTTGTATTGGGCAAGTTTCTGTTTCAAGTCTAGGGGCCATAGCTCATTGCATTTTGTCATTACTGAAACATAGATTATAATATTACGAATGAATGAGATATGAAATTTATATACATATCTTATTATTACACTTTAAAGAACTTACCACAAAAATGTTGTTGAAATGGTGGGTTGGGTGGTGGCTTATGTATGGGAAAGCTGTTGTGTGACAGGCAGCTGATCATTAATATTTTTGTTTTGTTTGTCTTTGGGTCTGTTGCAGTTCGCATGTTTATCTGTAATGTATGAAATAAATATGTTAATGAACATAAAATTTCATTATGTTAAAACAATGATATACACACTATAAATACATAGATAGCTAAATTAATATTTACGAATGAATCAAAACAAATTAAATTCAACTTACAGTAGCCACGACAATAGGCGGTGGTTCCATATCTTCATCACCCTTAATAACTTCAATATTTTCTATATTTTCACAATTGGCTTCTAACTTACACAGCGACACTTTAGCCTGAACATTATCAGGATCAATTATTTCTAACCAGCAGGGTCCTTTTATTTTTCTTTCAAGTAGGAGCATCTCTAATGAAGAAGTGTTTGATCCAAATATGTGGGAGAATGTCAGGTACTTTTTGTTTGTTGGTGGTGGCGGTAGGGATGCCTAAAAATAGTATCATGTAACTACATTCAGCTGTTAGAAGAGAATGTAAGTGAAAAACAAATATATATAATCTATACTAATATTATAAAGGAGTAAAGTTTGTGTGTTTGTTAAATTGTAAGGGGTAATCTCCAGATCTATTGAACCGATTTAAAAATTCTTTCACCTATAGAAAGCCACATTATTGCTGAGTGTCATAGGCTATATAAAAAACCGAAAAGGATAATTAAAATTATGCCTAACGAAATGGGCACGGGTCAGCTAGTATCATATAACTTTATGGATGCTTGTGGTATGAAACATAATGTCGTGTAATACATGAGATGTTTTTACTTAGTAAAAAATGTGGCCATTGTTTTTTATGAGCTTCCAAGCTAACCCCAACCTTTAGAATAATTATGTAGAAATTGAACTGGATGTGAAGGAAAGCACTAAAACTTGACCTAGTAACTAATTATTCAGTATACATTAATGAAGTTGCATATATATTTTATACAAACAATTTACTTACCGAATATTTGACTTCTAAATAATCACACTGTGCAGGTATATCAGGAATATTAAAACAATAGTTTTTAGATATTTTTCTTGATTTAAACTCTTTGAGACCCAGCTCTGCTGCTACTGAAGTGTTGAATTCCTGATACATGTCCATTATTGTCACCTCTTCATCGGTTGGTTCTAAAGTGACTGGGTCTAATTTCTACAAAATAATACAATTATATTTAGCAGTTTTTGGTATGACAATTATAATATTATTGAAATAAATAATTACTTAACATTACTTACTACTTTTGTGCATAACTATTTAAGTTTTCTTTGTATATGTTTGCATTGTATGTTTTTTTTCTTTATGTACAATAAAGTGTTTTAAATAAATAAATAAATACTTAAATACTGAATCAGGCAAACAGGGGCAACTTACATATTCTCTTGGCAGTAAAAACATTTGTCGATTTACATTCTTTACAACTAAGCAACAGGAGACACAGCCAGCCTTCTTATTTGATGGATTAACATACACCTTGCCAAACAAGTATACCACTCCTGGCTTCACAAATCTATCCTCCCAGGCATCCAGCCAATAGAATTTTAACACTTTTTTACCATCCTTATTTGTCTGTAAAGGTAGTTTCCCATCTGATACTGTAGAAGTTACAACTTGATTGTCTCCCATTTGCTCATTCCAATTTGTATGCAATGGCTTGAGTTCCTTTTGTGATTTCTTTATTGGAAAGATCTCAAAGTCCTCATTAAGGAACTCCTCAGCAACGTCTGATATAGTATTTGATGTGCTAGGGAGTTCTTCTTTAATTTCCTTTACTTCTGGTGCATCGTTACTGAAATCGTCACCAAGATCAATGTCTTGTGTATGAAACTCTTCAATGTTTTGTGTCTGTGAGTCTTCTAGCTCTTTCTTAATTTCTTTATCTATTTTCCAAATGTTTTTCTTTGTAGCAGGATGATGCCCATTTGTTTGTTCTTTGGCAGGAGTAGTTTCCTCCTTTGAAAAAGTAAAAAACAAATATTACAATACTTGTCATGAAAAAAAAATACAATATGGAATCTAACTTACAATTTTCTCTTGTTTAACAACAGGTGGCTCATCAAGACTAACTGTAGAAGCTGGCTTCTTGACTGAGGATGATAAAGTTTTGAAATAATTCTGTGCATCTTTCT
Source organism: Eurema mandarina (assembly GCA_018238005.1). Taxonomy (NCBI): domain Eukaryota; kingdom Metazoa; phylum Arthropoda; class Insecta; order Lepidoptera; family Pieridae; genus Eurema; species Eurema mandarina. The sequence continues at coordinate 8,918 of DWAJ01003577.1, forward strand.
TAGTTGATTGAATATTGGGCTTTGAAGTAACTAAAGGCTTTGGTTTTACTATAGCAGGCCCACTTCCATCTAAATCTGACATTATATCAGAAAGAATATTGTCATCTGATATTTTGACATCCTGTAAATAATAAAATAATGTTAATAAATAATGTAAGCTGGGTGGACTTAACTTGATTGTTTAAAATATATAACCTCTTTCTTTTTAGAAGGCATTGCTCCAAGAAGGTTTCTGATGTTGCCTTTCCCAGTTGAGGGTGGAGCAACTTTAGCTTTCCTCTTAAGTCCCCTTCCAGTTTCTTTAGTATCTGACGCAACATATGTATCCTCAACTTCATCATCGTCAAATATTTCTCGTCCATCTTCTACATACCCAGTACCATCTGTAAAATGTATTGGAGTTATATTTAATATGTAGAAAATTACAATAAGATTGTCAGTTTAATACAAAAAAGGGAACCATATACATACCATCTTCTATCCAATCTTCCTCCTGTCGTTGTAATACTCGTTCGCTATATTCTCTTTCATCTACCGTATCATACACATTTTCAAGTTCATCTACATCATATTTATGCTTAGATCCCTTTCCTTTAAGTTGTTTTAGTTTCTCAAATGCTGACATACGTCCATGCCTATCAACTTTCTGGCGCTTAGCCCTTTGGACAGCTGAAATCACGAGAAAATGATTCTTTAAACTATTTCAATTATTCAGATGTTGCAAATGTTAACCGAAGTTCAATAGTTTTACCTTACCTAAAGAATCCGACATGATAAAACTTTTGGAAAAGAATCAGATTTTTAAAGTTAGAGATCATACAAACACATTTTTGGGTTCAAACACAACAATAAACAAACGTCAACTGTCGTTGACGTTTTAAATTGGCGCCAAATTTTCTAAGGTAAGGACATGCTGTACTACAAAAAAATCGATAAAAAATTTAATCGATTTTAGTTACAGGAATAGACTTGAGAATTGTTTATATAATTATTTATGTCGCTCAAGTAACCAAGATTTGAATATCGGAAACGCTGTAATGTTTTAAATTATAAATAGAAAGACAGACCACATTCCTTAGTTCATGCTTTTTTTTATTTTTACTATCCAAACGTTGACCACTTTATTGGTGTCATGATTCCCTTATTTTAATCGTATTTCTCAAGATCAATAGGTTACCCACTTAAATATATATATTGTAAGTAATTTTAAAATTGAGTACTATTTAAAAAAGAGTACAAAATATATTACCTGTTAACGATGTGTACATACTACCTGTGAGTTGTGACTTGTGACATATTGCGTCACATTGAATGAGTTTTCGCGCCAAAATACTTCGCTACACTCTACAGCTGCACTAACTTCAAAAGTCAAAACTTGAATCTTCATATTTTGCAAAGAGCAGTTGTAAATATTGTTTACAAAAATTTAGATCATATTAGTGTAAGGAAGTTATACTAAAGTATTTTGTATCAAAATGGCAATGCGAGATTATGCTGCTGACAAAGGTACTTGTTATGGTTTTCAAAGTTCTCAATATAACAATCGTATTTTTAGCAGAACTTATAGAGATTGTTTTATTTTGTTTAAAAATAATAAAACGGCTTTTCTTCGGTACGAAATTAATGACAGTACTTGTATACTATTGTTCTTTACAGAATCATTAAAAAATTTCTTTATTGACTTCTGCCAAACTGACGATGAGGGTAACAAGTTTTTCAAATACTCTGAACAACTTACAAAAGTTGCTCACAGGGAACAGGTACAAATTTATGCTTATTTTAAGGTTAATTGTAATGTGAATTCATAACTATCAGTTGCAACAATTATTATACATTTTATTTCTTCTTGTAGATTGCATTTGTTGTGGAATTGGATGATTTACATGAAACTAATGAGGAGCTATGTAATGCGGTTATTAAAAACACAAGACGTTATACAAACATGGTATCTGATGTTGTCTATGAAATGCTGCCGGACTTCAAGCAAAGAGAGGTCTGTTTTTAACTTTTTTAATAAATTACTATGATTTGGATTTTATTCTAATAAATGATTCTTCTTAGGTTGAAGCTAAGGATTCTTTAGATGTGTATATTGAACATAGAATCATGTTAGAGTCAAGAAATCACAGAATTCCTGGTGAAATGAGGGATCCTAGAAACAGATATCCTCCAGAGTTAATAAGAAGATTGTGAGTTTGATCTTCTCCTATTTGCTTATTTTAAAATTAGAAAATGAAATACTCATAAATGTTAATATTTTTAGTGAAGTGTCCTTCAAAGATTTATCAACATCAAAATCAGTTCCTATCCGTGAAGTAAAAGCTGAACATATTGGAAAGCTTGTTACAGTAAGAGGTAAGTAATAGTTTGTACCAATTGTACATAGAAAGTTATATCCTGTGAATAATACTTTTAAAGTAATAATATAATAATGTCTTATTAAAACATTTTTATTCCAGGTATTGTAACAAGATGCACAGACGTCAAGCCACTTCTGATAGTAGCCACATATTCATGCAGTGCATGTGGAGCCGAGACATACCAGCCAGTGAGAGCTCTACAGTTTACTCCCCCTCCGGCCTGCACTGCAGATGAGTGCCGGCTCAATAAAACTGCAGGACAGCTGCACTTGCAGACAAGAGGGTCTAGATTCCAGAAGTTTCAAGAGCTTAAGATTCAGGAACATGTAAGTTTTGTAACAGTATTAGTAGGGAGTTTAACAGTTAAAAATATAAACACACTTTAAGTAGCTAGACTTTAAACTTGGTTTAAACATACTAAGTTTTAAAGTCTTACGAAATAGTGGTTTTGGAAGAAACAGGTGGTGTTTAAAGTTTCTACAAAATTTACAGGAATATTTTATAATGTAGATATTTAGTGTCTTATGAAATTATTAAGTGTTTGATGTACATGATGTACTCGTTTAGTTATACCTATAAAATATAAATTATAACTATGAGTTTGGATCATAGTAAGAAAGTTGGTATAGGAAAAGATTTATTGATAATAATCAGGTAATAAAGCTTGATTGAAAAATAAAATACTGTATTTCAGTCAGATCAAGTGCCAGTGGGTCATATTCCACGGCAGCTGTCTGTATACTGCCGCGGTGAGACGACTCGTCGCGCGCAGCCCGGAGACCATGTGGCTGTGTCAGGCATCTTCCTGCCTCTACTTAACTCGGGCTTCAGACAAATGGTCCAGGGGCTCCTATCTGACACATACTTAGAAGCTCATGTGAGTAGTATAATTTGTATTTATTGTATTACTTCATTAATTTTGGGGAGAGAAGGTTGGGGTTTGCTAATTGTCATGATGAGTTGCAAATTAATTTAAACAAACTTATATTTTTTTTATAGAAAAGTGATAGTTACTAAGTATAACTTTTGGGACCTATGATAACTTAAATGTTACTCCTCACTATGATGACTCTATGTGGGTACATAGGGGAGGAGGGGTCTAAAATCTTCAAAAATAGAATTACATCCTAAAAACTCATGTGGTGCATGATATTCAAGTGTTAATATTTTTTAACAAAACCAGGTTGTGACATGTTTAAACCAAAGTGATGAAAGTGAGTTGGCTGAAGCTTTGACCGAAGAGGAGTTAGCCGAGCTAGCTGAAGATGACTTGTACTCACGCATGGCTCGGAGTCTTGCCCCTGAAATATATGGACATGAAGATGTTAAGAAGGCCTTGTTATTGCTACTTGTTGGAGGAGTTGACAGGTATATAAAATATTGACTGTAATTTTGTTTTTTTTTTAAATTATATATTTAATTATTACACTCATTCAATTGCAAATTCAAAATATTGATAGTTTAAATTTGTACATTCGTTTTACGTCATTCACATAATGTTTTAATTTAACCAAAGAGCTTCATTCATGGAAATATATTTGAGTAAAATATTTAATTCATTATTAAAAATATAGGCGGCCAAATGGCATGAAAATCCGTGGAAACATTAACATATGTCTGATGGGAGACCCTGGTGTTGCTAAGTCGCAGCTCCTGAACTATATAGATAGATTAGCACCGAGATCTCAGTACACTACCGGCCGGGGATCTTCGGGAGTCGGTCTCACTGCTGCTGTTATGAAAGTAAGCTATCACTATTATAATTATAAAATTATATTCTTCTTTGAGTACTTAGCACAGCGATAACTATTAACATTGAACACCCACCTTGTCAACAACGATAGTTAACTTATAAGCTATAAGCCTATAGTATAGCAGTTTGTGATTGTGATGAACAGAAAAATTATAGTTAAAAAAAAAAACAAATAGAAGCTCACATTACATAATTTTAATAATCATAGACTAAAAATCTATTTCATTATTGTATTTGTTTTTGTAATGACAGGATTGTGAGTGTAAACACACTATAAAATTTCCACTCTGGAAAGTAAATATATATATATTTGATAAAATTGTAAATGCTTATGATTTACTCCTTTATTTACTATACTAGGATCCTTTCACTGGAGAGATGATGTTGGAAGGAGGTGCCCTGGTTCTAGCAGATCAGGGTGTGTGTTGCATCGATGAGTTCGACAAAATGGCCGAAACCGACCGTACAGCTATACACGAAGTCATGGAACAACAGACTATTAGTATTGCCAAGGTATTTATTGTAATAGAAGTTATTCATTGTAACACTTAAAAACTCTGTAAAAAAGTCGATATTTATATAATTTAAAGAACATGTTGATGGCTAAAATTGTTGTTCCCAATTTAAATGAGTAATAAAATCATTATGTAATTATTAAATAATGTAAGGGCCAAACCATCAAGCAGGCAAGCCATCCGATGGGAAGTAGCCATCGCCGCCCATGAACAATTATAGAGCTTGAAAGCTCTAAAATGGCTGTTTTTCTGGCCTTTTGAAAAGATGTATGCTTTCTTCTTAAAGCAATTTACCAGTATAGTGTTGTATTTCATTTGTTTATAATTGAAAGTATTGATGTATTGTTGTAGGCGGGTATAATGACGTGCCTGAACGCGCGCGTGTCGATCCTGGCCGCGGCCAACCCGGCGTACGGCCGCTACAACCCCAAGCGGACCATCGAGCAGAACATACAGCTGCCCGCGGCGTTGCTCTCGCGCTTTGATCTGCTGTGGCTCATACAGGACAAACCTAACAGGTTGCTACTGCATGCCAATGAAACATATCATTATCAGATTTTTATATATATTATCCAAAGTACGATGGTAATTATCTATAAAGTCTGTCTGTATAATAGAAGAACAGACTAAAAAAACCTTTAGAGCTTTCTTATTTTATTAAAGGTCAAAAAGAATTAAAAACGTAGTAGTCAAAAAGAATTACTTAGTGTATCTCATAAAATACTAGAGTCAGATAGCAGCATAAACATAATTTTATCTATAAACTCGTTGTATGGGTTTGTGTAACTCGCCCTAAGACGACCCGCGTGGAATAAAAATAATTGTATGTCTATATCAGGGGGCACGGCAGTGCCCCCACCAAGTCGAGCAAAAAAGCGGCACGGCCGTACCATCCTTTTCTCGAAGCAACTCAGGCCATTTTCGACCCCCTGTAACTTTGTTGTCGATAAAACTAGA
>DWAJ01003578.1:0-14501 GCA_018238005.1 Eurema mandarina
TAATCCCGGTATTCCTCCGGGAACGGGTACTGCGTGGGTGAAATAAGAAAATACACTCTTTTATTATCAACAAATCAACCGAAAAAAGTGTTCCGCACAGAAACGGCAGCACACATACATACAAGATAAATTATAAAATCAACAAGGAAAAAAGAGATAGTTTTGTCAGTTGCGCGTGAGTGTACCGGCAACCAATCACCCAAAGGTAAGGCGTCCTAATTAGGATGTTTTTGCATCTTCAAAATTTTTCGCTTATAACATATCTATTTCATATTTTGTTATTAGGATCTACTGTAAATATTTAATTACATATTTTTCATACATTTTTCAACACCCTGTGTAAAGTAAAATTATATTTAAATAATATATAGTACACTTACAGGACATTCCATATCTTCACGTTTCTTGTTCGCCATTTTCTCTGCATCGTATTCGTGCTGCAGACCGAAACTCTGAAATAATGTTAAGGTAGGTAAAGTAATTATATAATATTATTAATATCATATAGGACAACCTAGCTGGTTGTTTTTAAAAACATTCTTCATAAAAACTATCTCTCTGTCAGTTCAGATTAATATAGCTTTTTTTTATTCCATGAAGTGGTGAGACGAGCTGGACGCCCTCCTGATAGTTAGAGAAACGCCAGCCAATGTAGTGCTACTCAGAACTTTGCTCCGGTAGCTTTAGGTATCTGTATAGATAATAAATAGTATGCATAGATAATAAATAGTATAAAAAATGTTTTTGGTATTTCGCCACTTGCATATAATTACTGTAATATTTTCTCCTCTATAGTTGCCTGGAAGAGAGCACTACAAGGTGATCTCTTCCAGGCAACTAGAGATTATGATTGTTCATTAAAACCACCCTCTCACTCTAAACCGTAATAGATTTGGTTGAAGATAAATACAATTTTTTTGCGTGAAAGAGCAACAAATATGTATACACACATACATACTCACAAACTTTCGCATATAAGTATAATATAAATAAAAAATGTAAGAAGTAAATTAAATAACTAATAATTGAATAATTGATAAGTACAAACAAAACGTACCTTCAAAATCTCCTCATTAGGCATATGATCGCTAGGCCCTGTTTGTTTAAAATGGCCGAGCAATTTCCCGCCTTTTTCCAACAACAACGCGCCCCCTGTCTGCACCTTATCCCCCTTCATATCCCCACCTAGGCCTAATCAACAAAAAATAAATAAACAAACATAAAAAAAAACCTTGCAAATTTCCATATTACTCAGGCGGTCGCTTGGCGCGAATTGTGTGTAATGACAGACCACCTTCCCGCCACTTTTCAAAATAAGAACGCCGCCATTTTGCAAGCCGTCACCGATTAAATCGTTCTCTAGGCCTGCGTTCGGAAATTATCATCTTTAAAGAATGTTTTTTTCTTAATAAAAATTATTCTTTAATTAATTATTACAGGAATAACTTTAATAAACTTTTGTAAAGACAATTTAAAATTTATATGCATCAGTTTACGAAAAAAAATCATCAAAATGTCATGTACACATAGTCAAAAGTCAGTTTAAATCTTCAATAATAAAATTAAATGCGTTTCTTTTATACCTATAAAAAACCATTCTTCTTATGTTTTCCCTATACAACGCAATTTACTTAAAGATAATTAGTTTTTGCGCCATAAACAGGTATCATTATCTCGAACAAAGAATAGTGTATGCATTCTAAATGCGATATTTATTGTTCACAATAAAACTGTAAACATGATGATAACCTTTACTCTTAGATTGTCAGGTAAAAAAATATTATATGACGATGAACTGACTGAGATATTATTGTTTTTATTAAGTTGAAACAAATGTTTTTTCTTAACCGACTAAAAAAAAGAAAGAGATGTTTGGATGATAAGTCATTATATACGTGTTTAAGAACTTTGTCAGTCGACTGTACATTCAGTTAGAACGTACTTTAATTTGTGTTTTCGTGTATTTCTTTTTTTCTCTGTACAAACCGCTTTCAGAAAGAGTTACTACTATATGTACCCACTTGAAAATATTTGACTTTTTTAAAGATAAAAAAATAAAAACAGGCCGGTAATAAAAACCGTACAAATTAAAAAAAAAAACTCACCCATCCGAGTCCCCTTAGCGATGGCGTCGCGCGACTGTTTCCATAGCAACGACGTCAAAATCGTCAATACGTTGAACCGTTTGAATCCCAGCTTTAGGTACGTCGAGCGGTCTTCTACGTAGTAAAGATCTGGAAGCCATTTCAGTACTCTTTGAGATTAATTCATTCCATTAAATTTAAGCGACCATTAGCTATTGCGTCTTGAATCGCGCTAATGATATATTTTTGACGTTAAGCATATATGCAAATGCTCAGCTTTTAACCATTGGTATAGTTCGCGTCACGAATCTTTAGCGCTGAACGAAACTGCAAAAATAAGGTATCGAGGTAACGGCGCGGCGCGCGGGGCGCGTGATCGTCGGGTGCGCGAGCGTTGATTGGTTGTCCCAGTCGTGTGGTCTTTCTCGCACCAATACGTCAATTACGAGCACGATTCTACCGATGCGCAGTTATTCTCGTCCAGCGCTAAACATAAATGACGCGTACTATAACAACACGTATGACTTTTTAAGTCGTTGACATTTTAAGGTGTTTAAATTAATAGCAGGAACGTAGCCAAAAGTTTTACAATTCATATTTTTGATTTACTGTGTTTTTAAACGCACGACATTGCAAAATTATTGTGCAAAGATCATTCAAAATTTATAAATTACAACAAGACATCATAACATCAATTAGGTACAGCACCATCTTTAACATTCAGCTTTAAACACTTATTAAATATGAAATAGATATATAAACATGAATATCTTTTCAACGTGCTTCGATGAAATCAAATCTTATGTTTTTTTTTAATTTAAACCAACAAACTTCGTATTTACTTAGAAAAATATATTGCTTTGCAATTCACTTATATGGTAAACTCTTTCGTACATTTGTTACTTTTTATCAAGGCAAAAGCTAAGCAGGAGCTGGTTATGGTATCTATAGAATATGCTATTACTACCGGTAACCGGTTTATTTATTCTACTTATCTACTTTATATAGGGCAAAGCTCTTATAAAAACAGGAAGGTAGGTATTTTATAATTAACCACTGCGTAGGTACCACGTTAGAAGTAAATATTAATTTTATATTATTATCGCATATTGCAAATCATCACACCGCTTCGTAAATTAGGTACTTACAATTTAATTTACTTTTATTATTTGTATCGTTCACTTTTTGCGTTATGGCGGACGGACCCTTCGACACCAAATAATTTTTTCCACAGACGCTAAAATTTGAAATTGCGCGCGAATACTTAAAAAAGAGTAAGCAGACAACAAGCATATTTGAATCTTTTTCTATATTTATTTATGTTTATGAATTTTATTAGATTCTGTTCATAACAAAGTTTGTTTGTGTGCCTAATATTTTTTTAATAATTACACTTAATCATTCATAATAATATATTACAAATATAATATAATATAATACACCATATCTAATGGCTATTATTAGCACAACCGATAGCATTATTCATACAAATTAAAGAGCGATATTTCACGATTATATTAATATTAAGCTGTTTAGTTTTATTGCACTGCCTACTTTATAAATAACGTAAAAGAATCTATCATCGTTCGGCAGTTTTTGTACTACATAATTGAATGTGGATTTCATTTCTGAATGTGTAATTTGAAATATAATATAATAGCTTGCAAGCAGAAACATCTACGAATATATAATCATGATAATGTCGATTATAATATTTTTAGTACGTTCTCTTGATTTTTTATGTTTAAATTAAATCAATAAAAAATGCGGACGGCAACCAAGCTCTGTTCTTAAACGTTTACATTTTCATACAGAATACACACAGTGCAGGATTGCAAATTTTACAACCTCGCATCTTTATTTTTAAATAAGTTCATATTATTTGAAATATTGTTGCCGTAACAGAAATCATGTACGTGTGAAAAATTATAAACGATAAAATAAAAAAAAAATGAGCCCGATATTATTATTTACTTTACCCCTTATTTGTTATTAAGAAGCTGTTTATATTGTATTGCATTTAATTGACTTAATTACGAGGCCTTGTTGAAAGTTAAGAAAATTATTACAAATAAAAACATACTTATGTTTTTATTAAGTTTTAGTTAAGTATCATGTATCGTGAAGTAAAGTTAAAAAAATTATAACAGTAAGAACATATATTTCATAGTAGTGTTTTGTTAAATGCTATTTATGCCCGAAAATGCTATTAGACTTATTTGTGATTTCCTTTAAAAAAATCTTTATTTTAATTGTTTTAGAGGAGAATGGGCGAACATTATTCGTGGTCATAATAAAAGCTTTGTTTTTTTAAGTACCATTATTAAGATACGTTCACGTGAATGTGAAGTGCTCTTCTGGGGTTTTATTAAACCGATTTTAAATTTATATTACAATGATTAAGCTGCAACCACAGAGCCTCAATTTTACAATAACATATTTGATAACGGATTATATCTCATGATTTTGGAGAGCAGGATCCACAGTATCGAGGTGGTGGAAGCCAGTACCACTCCTCCCCAACCCAGTTCTAAAGACCAGGAGGTGGTGAATTCTCTCGCTGAGAGCAGAGGAAGTACTAGACCTCTAGGACCTAAAACCCCATCCGCGGTATCGTCTATGTGTGGACTGCCCCGCGTTGACACCTTTTGTACGCGTTTGAAATGAATTATCATTAGTGTGAACATCGCGAATAGACCTGTAAATAAAAAAAATAGTTGTATTTTTCTATAATTGAATTTACACTATAAACTGCCAACAGTAAATACAAAAGAATGGTATCGTTATAAGTTATGAGCAGTTTTTGTCCATTAATATTCAAATTATACATAATTAACACTTTCGTATTCATTGTTAACAAGCGTGAGTTGCATGCAAACTTGTAGTATTTCACAAATTTTAAAAATTCTTACCCCAGTACTACCTCTTACTATAGACCAGGCATGGGATACATAAGTACTGTATACTTTAACAGTTATTGAAGGCCAATAGGTACACGAAAAGTACTGTAAACATACCAGCTAGCAGGTACATGACGCCAGTGACGAGAACAGCGCTGATTTGATGCTTGCACACACCGAAAGCTCCGACCAGCGCCGCGCTACCCAATACTATGAGACACACTAGCGCGCACGATATTGATAAGTTCTGCATACCTGGAGATATTAAACCACTGAATTTTATAATAAAACTAAAATATTAGGAAGAACATCTTTAATAGGCTTCAAGAAGAGAGCGTACATCTTTTTAAAAGGTTGGCAACCCACTCCAGAGCTGTCATGCTCTGCGAGTGTTCATGGGTGGCGATGACCACTTTCCATCAGGTGAGGTGGCTCGCCTGCTCGTTTGCCCCCTTAGTTATAAAAAAGGTATAAACCATTGTGTACTAACATGTGTGTAATATCATACCATATTAATTTATCTAGGTGAATAGCATGCAGTCAAAATACCTAGGTAATAATAGATCTAAGATTATCTGACTACTAGAATAAATTGGCTACTATTTATTTATTCTTCATAAAATTTATATGCAAATGAAAAGATTTATTATGCAGACGTTTTCTCTTCGTCTAGACATTCCCTGTGTTGGTATTTTAAATTCTTGCTACGTTATGGCTAATGCTATGAAATGGGGTAAATTTTCAAAGGGTTGTTCGAAAAGCTATTGTTATTAAGTTAGTAAACTTACGGTGTTGCCAGTCGGCCCGAGGCTCCTCTGTCTCGTCGTCCGCTAAATAATTTGTGCACAGAGATTCCGTCGGGAAACCAGCTCTCGACAATAAAGACACTTCCTCATCTATAATAATATAAATACTTCGGTAAAATTGTGTTCTCTCACTAAACTTCAAATTCAAATTTATTCAACTATACTACATAATATAGTAACACTTTTGAACCGTCATGGTTAGAAAACAATCATTTACATTATTAGGTTCAGAAAACAGTTTCTACAGAGGTTAATCAGTGAAATAATTATGGAGATTATATTTATAAAATGTACTACAACTATTGAGCATAAAACTTAGTTTCATTTTAAGTATTACAAAATGCTAACCAAGCTTTGAATACAAACGGCTTTACTTAACAATAGCTTGCTGAAATATTTCATTTTCAATAGTTCTATTGTAAAAAGTTATTTGAGTTTCGGAATCAGCCTAATAGGGAGCTATCCTATAGAAATATTATGTCATAGTCATTGTACAAAAATAATGAGCTTCTTTGTGTGTATACAAATTTTCCCTTTTCCACTCGATTGCTTATTATTTCTACGACTTTTTTTAATGGAAAATACAAATAAATTTTGTGCAATATACCTTCTAAAGAAACACACATCTTCCAAATTCCACCATTCATTGGGACTAAGAACGCACTGCTACCTTTTTTCTTGCTTGTATCTTCCACCTGGAATAAAACTATTGTAAATACATATTCAGTTTTGAGAATGTTCTTGTGACGTATTAATAATAATGTATGAGACATGTCTTGGCCACTGCATTTAAAAGTATTTTAATTGGGAACATAAACTTTTAATAGTAAAAGGAGATGGTAAGAGATAGTGGTGTAGAGAGATAGATAGAAAGACCTCTTTCGGCTTCTTCGACCAATAAAAGACTCGATGTAATAAATATGACTACGACCGCTCTATCGACCGAAACGAAAGCCAAGAACACTTAATATTCAATGTACAAAAGCCTTTTTTGCCTTTTTTGGAGGACGCATTAATTTACAAAAGTAGAATGTCCACAGTCTTAGTCAAGCCATCCCAACCTTTGCCACTAAAGAAAAGCCAAATTACCTTTGTTCTGATCCCTCACAATATAACCCTTGTATGTACCCATACTGTGTAGTAACAGTATTTAAAAAAAACAATGCGATTCTGCTAATGTTAAGAACGCGATGATAAAAAGATTGATCCTTAACTAAAGCAAATCAAAGTAAAGTTAAACACAGTTATGAATAATAATTAATTGTAATTAAAATACTTATGACTTTTATAGCAATGTAACAATACATATATTATACTAATAAGTAAATAATGAACCTTAAAGCGAGACCAAATAAAAAAACGCAAAGTTACAAGTTCACTATTATGCGCCCATTAATATTCTAGAAGGTTCCAGATCCGCAAATCTATTACAAATCCCAGCGAGGTTTTATAATTCAACGTTTGAAGGCTCGCTTGAATTAACGAACGGTGAATGAGAGACGTGCAATCAGAGCCGCATTTGTAAGGTCTTGTCAGGTTTAATGATGTAGGATTGTACCTTCTGTGTACTTTGAATGGGAAAGAATATATAGAATGAAGTTTTGAGACATTAATGAGACGAAATCGTCACAATTATAAATGCGAGAGTATGTGAAGAACTGTATTCTTTGGTCTAAATATAGTGTGTAAGGTTCATCATCATTAACAATAAAAATGTAATTTCACTGCCTTATATTTAAAGACTAGCTGTTGCTCGCGACTCCGTCCGCGTGGACTATCATATATACTTTGACCCCCCCTTCCCTCCCTTATAATCCTTTTTTCCTAGATTTTTTCATACAAATGTTTTTTCCCGCTTTCTCCCGTTCCCGTAAGAAATTTTACAATATTCTGTTGCAACTGACTTTTAAGTTTACTAAGGTACCTGCATGCCAAATTTCAAGCGTCTAACTTAAGTGGTTTAGATTTTTCATACAAAAGGATTTTCCCGCTAATTCCCGTTCCCGCGTTTGTTTAGCCGTTTAGGCTGTGCGTTGATATGTCAGTCAGTCAGTCAGTTTCTTCTTTTATATATATAGAATAGCTGGTAAGATCGCTCTTTAGTTATAAGTTATTTCATTATTTATTCATATAACATAGAGTATAAGAAATAAACAAAAGTTTTAAAACAAAGTTGATGATTACATATACATTACCAAAAAGTTACCATCTAGCTATAATTATGGCTACATTAAAAAAAATATAAAAGTAAAAAAGTATTATAAAGATATTAATGATATCGCGTGCGAGGGCTGCAATTTCAAGGTTATAAACTGATTACTGAACGCATAGTTTTATATTACGTCGCCTTGACCTTCATTGACTATGGCTATGGGAAATGTAAGATTGTACACAATTGTGAAATTAGTTCAGCATTTTGCTAAGGTTAAGGTAAAATACTTTCAAAAGTTTTTGTATTTAAGTTTTAAAATCTTCTACATTTTTCTCACGGTAAAAGTTAAGTATACTGCGCCGAACAGGGGTTCTCATTTGCATAGTAGGCATTTTTAACTTACAAATTTTCTTCTTTTCAATAATGTACCCAATTATTCTCAAATACAAGATAGATATATTACAAAACTAAAAGTATGAGCGCGGCGTCAAAAACTTGTCGGTGTATTAGTCGAACTGGTTGGAGCCTAAGACGAACTCGTCAAAGTCTAAGTGGTTATTCTTTTTAGATGTAGTGGAATAAGCTTTTGCCAGTATTTTTGGGAAATATTTTTTCTGATTTACTTTGATAATATTCGCCTACACAATATATTAATATGTATTTTATCAGACATATAGGGTCATAAGAGTAGGGTTGGTAATCAATAAATTATATTTAAGAACTCATATAAATTCAGAACCCGAAGTTAAATAATATCCTTCATAAAAAATGTATTCATTTTTCCAAGAGCTTGTTGTTACCACCTCACTTTAAGCAAAATGTTTTGAAAGTTTCCACCCACGTTATTATTCCGAGCGCGACTCAAGTGCTGAAAAATAGAATGAATTTTATGAAGCAAAAATATTTCTACATTTCATTATAATTACTTTGTAGGAGGCTACATAGCGAACACGCGACGCCGTGTTTCGCGAAAAAAACATCAAGGTGACTGCTAAATGTTTAGTGAAAGAGTATTTTGTACAACAGAATAGGTAATATTTTCGGGAATCCTAATGTCTAATGTTTTTCATTTAGGTAGAGAATTCGTTATATTGTCTGGCCTTTTGTTAAGACCCTATTTCTTGTTAAGGACTTAAAATCGAATTGATATTGTAGCTTTCTAAGTTGTAATTATAAGTCCAATAAAATCCAATAATTTAATGTATTTGTTTTTACACACATAATATTAACTATGATAGAAGAAAAAGATTTTATGTTTCTGCACATCATAAATAACAATAATAGATATATTTAAAATCATTGTAACCATAACTAGGGAAATGTCGTTCAAATGAAGGCTTCAAAACAAAGCTACGATATTGAGTAAAGCTAGGTCTTGCCAGCTTAGGTATTGCCTATAAGTCATACCTATATAGCTATTGGCAATGTCATTCGAGTAATTTTACTAATCGCCTACCGAGGTCGACCTCACATAGCTGTATGAAAGTACTAATATTGGTATATATGTTAGTTGAAATAGCAAGGCTATGTTTGTAATGGCGGGAATAAACACAGTATTTAGTTAATTTGAATAACTTCCGTTATTCATTCTAAAAATCACTACATATTATTAAAAACTCGTATGGTAAAAGAAAAGGCTCGTTCTATTCTGTTAAATACTTTAATTGCGTTTGAATTGTTCCAGCAGTTTGGTATCAAATTATCAACGTTTACAAACAGAACTAAGTGCGGACATTAATTAATCTTTGGGTACACCAAATGCCAACCCTTGTTTAATAAAACTTTGCTACATACTAAATCAGCGCCCACGTCTCATTAAAAGTTGAGCTAGATAAACTACTGTAATCTAGTTTGGTCTCTTAGCTGTGAAATTAACAAGTTTGTTTGACATTTCATGAGCTCTTTCAATCCGTAGAGACAAGACTATCTCGTTTTTGTTGCTCAATTTAACTTCCAAATTAGTTGTGTCAACTGCGACGAGCATGACTGAATCATCGTTGTACGTAGCGCCGTAGCGTCGTAGCAAACGAAAGGATTTTAATGTAAAAAGACATATCATCGCATATAATTACATAGTATAAAACAATTTCGCGTAGTAAGACTTATTCAGGAATGAGTCTAGCCGAAAGACACGCAGATCTTTAACAATGTATGTAGGAAATGGAACTACAAAGATAAAATAGCAAAGCCTTGCTAATAAAACATAAGACAAGACAGTCTAAAAACAAATTATAAAAAGAACTCTTAACTTGGATGAAAATGCAATTCTAACTAAAGAAAATAAATACGACCGGAGTTTCTGTCTTTCGTAGCTTTAAAACGCACTGTTGTGTTATAAACCCAACACTTCACTCAATTAATAATGTTAATCCTATCTATGTAACATATATGGATGTATTTATATGTTACATACTTAGGATTCAGTTGTAGAAGGAAAGTGATGCCTCAGATACCAACTTTAATATACCGATTTAGTATCTTTGCGACGTTCCCACGTTCTAACTTTAAAAACAAATCCCATATTTTCCAATATTCGAGCAAGCCGACACGGTTTGCGCTTTCAATAAAACGAAACCGTGCCGATTCCCGACACCTCATATATTTTTCTTAACGCTACCAAATTCTACGTAGGTAAGTGATAAATTTCCCTTGAGAAAATTCGATATTTATTGTGCCAACAAAAAGCTATAAAAGCTGAGCGGAACATCTTCGAAATGTAGGCAATATAAGAGAATATTATCATAGAATTACGTTTACAGTGTTGTAGTTCAATTGCTGTTTGATTATATTGTTCATATATAATGTCTATAAAAGTGAATAATTTGAAAAACACATGTTGATTACCTAAATCTTAATTAAGCATTTATTCGATGTTGTTTGTTGAAATCTAAATTAAAGGAAGATATTCTAGCATCTGCAGTGCGGTAGCTGAGTAAGTTGAGCACCACTTAAATTTAATTATTACTTTACATATATTCTTCCGGAGCAATGCTCTCAAACCGGACCGGTGGGCCAGTAGCATCTCAAATATCTACAATTGAAAGCGATCCTATCCGCGAACAAATGCTTCCAAATCTGACACGAGCTCTTTTTAATTTAACTTTCTACTCCCATTTCTTATTATTCTGTTACGCCTTACTAACCTTGACGACTTTCTCGTCCAGGAGCCACTGCAGCGCTGTGGTGGAAGCATTTGCAAGAGCGACCAGTGCAGTGCGGTCCCACGATACGTGCTCCCAATGCTCCGTCATGATGGCAGCGCATAGCATCGCTGTTGAACAACTGCAACAATAATATACTCATATTAATCTACATAATCAACCAAAGTAAGTTTTAAGACTTTTTTGACACGCACCACCACCTTGTGGATTCAGCTCTTTTACTCGGTAATTACGATGCAATACGAGATGGGATGCTTCGAGAAGAGAGCGCATATTTTTTTATAGACTGGCTTTTTAGTACTCACTCCAGAGACATTAAGCCCCAAGAATGTTTATGGGCGGAGATTTCAACTTTCCCTCAGATGGCTACCTACTTATATAAAAAAAGGATCGGAGAAACTGTAAGTTTTATATTGTTCCTCACTTATGTAGGATACGTTTGACTTTTGATTTTTCCTCTCAAAAAAGGGTACGTCTGTTTTCACTGTAACGTCACTTCTTCACGTACACATAGAAGACAAATGTAGCTGTATAGTTTTTAGACTCATACTTTCTAGTACGACTAGTACTTCAAGAATGTTGAGCAAATTAATTTCAAATCAAAAGGCTACCGAGCTGAAACTCTCAAACACAACAAGCCACTTTATGAAAGTACTTAAGACGCCGGCGGAGAGCACATGAAAGCCTAACTTTTCTTATTTCCATTAACGAAGTGTCACTAGCTGCCTTGTAAATTGTATTTGGACAGCTTTTTTGGCTCTTAATGGATTCTAACGACTGGGATAAATACAAATGGATATTAAATTTTGAGACGTATTTATTTCGCGACATGAAAGGATTTTAGCGTAATTAACACTTTCTTTTTGTTTCAATGTCAGGATGCCTGAAAAATAAAAACACTTTCTACTGATAGGGCGGGTCGTCTTTTAATATTATTCTATATTGTACATTTGGGTAGTAAGTTAAGTCTGTAAGAGTAATAAGGCTAAATATGATTGTAATACGCTGCTTAAAAATATTTAGCATGCATGCAATATGCATTTTAATTTTTAAGCAATAAAAAGATAGGAATTCAAACATAAAAGATAAATAAGGTTGAGAATTATAAATTGATTTTAAGAAGGTATTAAATTTATTGAAAAATAGTTTTAAATTGTGCTTATAAACAGCTATAAGAAGAAAATATAGCAAGCATAGAAATGTTATACGTGTACAATTCCCTCAACTAGACAGAAATGTCAGTAGCCGTATAAAAGTCGTAACAGTAATCGAAAAATCTGCTCACCTTAAAACCTCCACTTACATATTATGATTCCGAAACTCGTGGGAGGCGGAATCGTAATACATTGCGTAGGGACTGTGAATTTATGGGCTGATTCTTCGGAAATTGTATAAAAAAGAAGCAATGTACCTAAAATTTTATTGCAATCGATTTTGACACAGATCCAAGCCTTCCAACTCCTGTCTTTGTGAAGGTATACAGGGAAATTTACATTTATTTGATTGGCGAAACAGTTTCGTTATAACTTAAATAAGCGAAATTGTTACAATAAGATTTGAGATTGCTTATTCATATTTATTGGATATTATTCTGAGTTGTGTTTTCAGAAGAAATAATATTTATCGCATACAATAATATAAGAAAATTTGGTAGTATTTGAGGTAGGATGATAGGGACAGGCTATATATCACGAAAGAAAAATGGTTAAAGAGAAAGAGACGAATATATAGAAGACTGTACTATTATTTTAAATACGAAAATATGCTTAACATAACGTATGTTTGAAAATTAATTTCTAGCTTAATACCCTACATAATATTCTTAGTTGCACGATTCATCTCCGATTAAAATCAAATCGCCTTCTAAACCTCACCTATATCAGGATTCAGGATTGAAATCAATTACTTATAATGGATTTTAATAATTAATCGTTTTCATCCCAGCTTCAGAAATCAGAAGTTCAACTTAAATAAAATTCTGAAGTTTTTTAATAAATCGCCCTCATTCTACATCGATTGCGCAGAGGCGCCAAGGCGTCTCGACGGAAGGGATCTGCAATATTTTACTGAGATTTTCTCACAAGATATTATTTAAAGAAGCTGGTTCTCCGCGCTCGTTATCCTCTTAACATATTATGATGTGTTGCTAAGGAAAATGGGCTGCAGCTTCTCATACAATGACAAAGAGGAAAATTGTATTACGAACCTTTGACATAAAAATAAATATTAAAGCTCGTTTTTATATTTATGTAAAGATTCCGGACCGAAAGCGTAAAATTACAAAGATATTATTATCACTGCACTATATACATAATATGACTGTTTGTTTCATCGGCTAGAGATATTCATAGTCCCGATCATATTATATAGGTATATAACGTCGGAATTTCACTTTGCCGATAGCTTTTTTACCGTCAAATATCTATAGTTATAATGCTAATGTTGCATTTTCAATAAAATATTAAAGTAAATAAACAAATAGACAATTTTATTTTACAACGATTTTATTTTTAGTTTGATGTGTCAGTGTTGAGTTTTCTCCAATATTTTATACGTAAATATAACTTAATTCGGTTAGACCACGTTATGTATCGGTATTGGTAATCCAATAGAAATATCGTGGACTAAATCGTAGACATTGATCCGACATGTTTGCACCGATATCTCATTATTACCGTATGAATAAAGGATTTGTGTTATTATATTACATTTTTCCTTTATATTTTTCCAAGGCTTATCACAAGTTTCTTAAGGGATGAAGGTTACGCGGAATATCACTAAGATACAAGTTGCGTGAACAGTAAAGGTTAATCGCCTTTTGTTCTTTAGTGATGGATTGACCATATCTTACGACCTTATCAATCATCCCGTTAGAAATTGTGTGTGCTTATCATTATTTTATTGTTCCCTAAGGTCCTTTATATGTTAAAATCTATATAAATTTATGAAAAGTCTCTTGCTTAATTCTCAAACTGAAGAGTTTTTTTTCTGTTTTTACGTAGGTAACTACTGGCTACTAGTCTCTTTGGGTCAGACTTCACATGTTTCTTAGCGTAGGACATTTACACCTAAACAGGATTATTTTATAATTAGTTTATAATGTGGAGAGGTATAATATAATAAAAAGTGGCTTACAATAATTAAATTGGATTCGTTTTAACTGTAAATTTGATACAGGTATGTGCCAATAGGCTATTTGACTGATTTTTGAAAACAGTTTTAAATGGTTCTTTAGAGCATAATAAACACACCACATCAATATTTCCGGGATACGTGCAGTACTTTTAACAAAATTTAATGTTAAAGTTTGAATTTTAGAATTGGCGCTAAAAACGCTGTCTCTTTAATGGCCGACGCATATTGACCGAGCTACGTCACAAAGATGTAGAGATGGGTCG
>DWAJ01003579.1:0-14500 GCA_018238005.1 Eurema mandarina
AAGTATGTAAAACGCAATTTGACGAGCGCCGACTCGCAGAATGACGTCATAATATGTATCCCTGTCTCTGAACCCCATTTTGCTAATAATTACATATCTGTCAGTTCCGAAAACCTTTTATTTATTGTAAAATTAATTAACAAAAACATTGGTGTGGCTTATTTTCACTTTAGAAATAAAGTTTTCTGTTTCTTTTTCCCTGTTTAAAAGAACACTGATACTTCATCTTATATTCTACTTATAGGATCTCCTTTTACGTTTTATATTCTTTACATTAAATTTGATTCTAACAAACAGTTCAACCAAAAGAAAAATATCAATGTTGAAAATCCATAGGCATTATTTCATAAAAATTTAAAACGAAAAACATTGACATTGACAACGAAATGACTTGAAGATGACAGATTAGACAAGACAAAGCACGATGCAAAATGCAAATGAAAGCTCCCCAGCGGGGTCGCTCAGCTGCTCATTGCACAGCTGAGCAGTTTCATTAATTACAAAACCTCTGTTTCCTCTTATGTTTATGATTTTAAAGTGCCATTTTTTCTCGATTAAACCCGCCGTAACATCCAAAGTTCCTAAAAATGACGACTATAGTAAGTGAGCTTAGTATGAACGACCTAAACAGTAAATTTTTCGAAATAATGCAAAATGAGAGTAACGCAGAAGATGCGGCTAATTTTATTTATGAAAGTGTATACGATGATGTCGCACTGGGTTTCATGTTTGAGTTTCACCACGGCCTCAAGACTGGGCTAACAGACTTGATAGAAGGAGAAAAGGAAGAAGATGATGGATACAAAATCGTTGTGTCACCGGAATGCGATGTTTTCGGATTTTCGATACTGAAAAAAACACCTGACTGTAATTGTTCATGTCCAAATTGTGAAAGACCTGTGTCGGCGACACGATTCGCTCCACACCTGGAGAAATGTATGGGTGAGTTTGTGAAGTATTTATTGATTTTGTACATTATTGCACCATACTGTAATGACATTAAATATTTTTTACGACTTTACTCAAACAATCTATAACATTGTAACACCGTATCTTAATGGTTCATTTAAATAGTTACAGATAACTTATGTTATTGTATTAAGTAAGTAATGAAATTTCAACAGGAATGGGCCGAAACAGTTCTCGCATCGCATCTCGGCGTATTGCATCAAATAGCCGTGAGCCTACTTCTTATGCTGGACTATTGAGTGATGATGAAGATGATGCTGACTGGTCTGGAGGCTCCATGCAGAGTGAACGACGCAAGCGCAGAATCAAGAATAACAACAGCAGAAAATCAAACAAGATGCATAAGTACGTATACTGTAGTCAGACATAAAATCAACTGAGAAAAATTTTAACAATACTATATTTAACATATAATAAAATGTATGTCACATAAGTTAATCAAGAGTATAATTTGTTTTGTTATTTATTTTAATAAAAAGATGTGCTTTCATAGCATTAACTTATAGTTATTATGAAGATATGTACATTGATCAGGAAATGCAAAAATAGACATTTTGCTGACTATTTTGTAGGCTGGAGTTCTCTCAAAGTGGTGATGGTTATATGTATCAATTTCATTGATACTATGAGCAAAGCAAGCTTCAGCTATCAAGCGATAGGTGTTACATAATAGCAATTAGATATTAACTGTATTTCAGTGGCAACAGAAATAACAATGGGCATCACAACTCGGATTCAAATGATGGAGGTGCTACCTATGAGACTATGAGTGCCAATGAAAAGAAGAACTTACTGCAACAAATTTGTGGAGTAGTGTCTGAGCACACTAAGAAGCTATGTACAAGGTTATTTAGTTTTTACTTTATGTAAATGATTGCATGTTAAACAATTAGTGATCTTAAATTTTTGATATGGTAGAACCATGCTGTTAGATGGAACGGGGCTGGTGCGCTCAGGGTAAAGTAATAGTATCTCTTCAAAGATTTCATTGCGTCATTGTACAGTAACGGTTAACATCTGAGGCCCAAGGCAGGTAGTGGTCATAAAACCCTCTGTTGTTTCAGATCGACACGCTGCCCTCAGCACACAGAAGAGCAGCGCCGAGCTCTCCGCAATTCTGTTCTCGAACCTTCCACACCAGAATCCCAAACCATGGGCCTCACAGCTGACGACGCCGGTTCGCCTCCAGACTCGAGTCCATCATCTTCATGCTCATCGTCTAGTAGGAAAAGGGACAGGCACCGAGCACCACCCAAGAGTAAGAGTAAGAGAGAAAGAAATATGTCTCCCAGCGGCCGTGATTAACATGCATTTAATTTATACTCATATCTGTACTTGTATTTAGATTACATTATGTTTTAAAATGGCATTGATTAGTAAATTTCTAAAGTGGTTATTTATATTTTCATTTATAAGGTACTAGCAGTGTCCTGCAGTTTTGCATCTGTTCTGTTTAATTACAAATGGCATGGTTCTTAATTTACACCTCATTTGTGGGCGGTTTTTGTATCTGAAATATGAATTTTGTAAATTAAGACTTTATTTTGAAAAGTGTATTATAAAAATGTAACTTAAATATGATTATTAACGTTAAGCCATTCTTTCGATGTTGAACTGTTGTCTGATACAAAGCTATTTGTCTGTGTAATGTATTATTTAAATGTAAAACTATATTTTAAATATAATATAGGGAAACAACACTTCTTATATGTGAGAAGGCTTTATATTCTATGACGGGAACTATAACTATAAATTAACATTAAAAAATATTTAGACAATGTTAAAAGTAAGACGAAGTGGTAACTTTCTCTGTGAGTTAGAGTAACAGAGAGAGCATACCGCCGTATGAGAGAAAGGGATGTCGGTTAATGGCGCAGTAACGCGCTACGTAACGGAGCGGCTACCCTCCTATACGAAGTAATCACTTTCAAATATGATTTCTCAATGTCCCTTTGTGCTTATCGTCTTTGATATAAAGTATAAACTAAGATGTGTTTTAATTAGTGTTTATTATCGTTTATTTTCCATTGTAGAAAAAAGTATATTTAAATGTGTAATTGTCAATGTTTAAGGCGTAAGTGAAAAATGAACTCATATTTATGGCAACATCTGACATCGTAATGATTTTGTTTCAAGACTGTTTAATTTTAGTTATAGGAAGAACTATTTTGTAACATGTCGTTCCCAAAAAGTTGATTGATTCCAATAGATGAATTGTACTGTGTATTATGTGTAAATCAATGTAAATAAAATATTTCCGTAATGAACATGGTTTCTTTTTGCTACATTTAAAGCCTCATGAATTGTCCCTTCGTGTTTTAAAAAGCGTCATACAACCCTTCGTTGGATTTATATAGGTACCTAGTTAAGCCTCGAAACCTTTGTAGTAGTCTGTTTTTTCTTTGTCGTTTTATCTATTTTTTTTTATTAGGGCATCATTTCTACACGTGTCTGACGATAAAGCCATGTTAAATATTCGTAATTAATTTTAAAGGAAAATTTATTAATAATTATAAGGCCTTGGATAATTAAGTTAGTTCTGGAGTTATAGAGGCCTGGAGGAACTTGATAATTTGTAAAACTTAAATTTATTTCCACGAAATGTGGAAATTACAAAAACATCAGCCTAGATGTATTTTATTCAAGAAAATTTTATACCTATTTTATTTCAGTCCGTAAGCCTAATAAAGTTTTGTAACATTTTCACAAAGTATAAATGATTTTATTATATTTTTTTTTAATATTTGGGATGACGCCTATAACCGTTTTAACATAATAAAAATAGTTTTGTAATGATTTTAAATTAGAACAATGATAATAAAGGTTTAAGTTATTTTATTAAATAATCGACATCTGTCTGTTGGTTGGAGGATGTCGGTACTAGGGCACTAAATAAAAAATTTGGATTTGTCGATAACTATTCTAAGTATTCATGAGCAATCACTTAGTTTTATTTTTAGCCCTGAGTGCTCCAATTCCGTTTAGGAGGGAATTCCGATTAGAAGATCTCTACTCTTATAAATGTAGGAAACATTGTGTTGGGTATCGTCATCAAATAAAACAACAACATAAAAGAATAAACTATTATTTATTCAAATTATAGTAACTGTATTGATATTTACAATTAAAATAGTACACATATCACATAAAACACACTTCAAAAATGTAAAAGCGAAACGATGATTCATAAAAAATATAAAAACTAGAAGACATTTTTTCTCGATTATTCTTTGGAATGGGATTTTAAGTTAAATTAGAAATTATAATTACATCGACATTTCAACTATCAGTGAGGTTAATGTAGTAATGCATTTAGAATTACATGTCTTATTAGGAAGAAATGAAAAAGCGAGCGTGTTTTTAATTTTTGACATCATTGCTTGTGCTTTGTACAATTTTTCTAACTAATCTGAACCGGCCATATTTAGAGACAAAATAATATATTTAATGGACAAACGTATTTTTTTTATCTCAAACGTACAAAAACCGTGTCACCTTAAATTCAACTAAATCTGTCTGTCTTCCTTTGGCCTAAGTACTTCCTAGTAAAAGCTTCCTTAATTAATTAGTGAAAATTGCTTTTAAAAAAGTATAAAATCGTTTTTCATGATCCAATTAGAGCAAAATATTAAAATTGCACGTCCATTAATTGTCTTTAGGAACCACAATTGCAATAAAATACATGATTGATAAGGTTCAAGAGTGCTTCACCATTAAGTACAATTTGCACACATAGTTGTAATTATTTTTAATTTTGTCTTAACATAATTGTCAATGAACGAAAACATGAAAAGTTCAAACACAGTATGCGGTCTTATTTGTATATATTTGTATAAATAATATTTGTATAATAACAAGATGAGGAAGAAACATTTAAGATTACATTTTTATATACTTCACATTATATTGATATATAAAATTATTGCTGCAGTTTAGACGCTCTCGAGGGATACCACTGAATAATTTGACATGTTATTTATCAAACTAACTGTGAAAATACATATATACATATAAAAAATAAAATAAAGACAATAAGAGATAAAGAATATGAAAGAGAATTAAAAAATTAATTACATATCTTAGTGTGGATCTTAAAAACCTGTCTCAGCCATATCTTATAACTTAGCCATACATTCAGTGATATCCTGACGTTTAGAGTTTAAGCTAAAATCTATGATATAAAGCACCAGTTTTAGACAATACATAGAGATAAAATAAATTTATAATTAAAAACTTGTAACAATGACAAAATCGAGGAGTTTTTTGCATGATCATATAAATATTAGATGGCTTCAAATATATTACATTTCAATTGATTTTGCAAGAAAAATTATATTGTTGGCTAAATGTATAAATAAACTCGAGCGATGAAAGGCAAAATATATAATTATATACTTTATATTTCATTGCTGGGGTCCAGACATATTTTATTAAGTTTAAACATTAACTTAAACATTAAGTCTATTTTATATGAGAGACCTGATATTTTAAATGTTTACAAAACTGATTAACAAACACTAGCCAATGGTTATTTATTGTGTGTTGCTTATTAAAACAAATTTATATAAAAATAGTAAATACACATAATTAAGTAATATGGAAAATTAAATTAAAATACTGTTTATATGTCGACAGACATATATTTATGCATCGTTTAGTTAAAAATACATCTGATAGACACCTATTGTATTGACGCTCATAATTTGATAAGCTTTAATTTAGCAAATACGCTACAATACTCGATTTCAATACAGTTATTAAAAAAATGTTTAAAAATTTGCCTATCTTTATATAATCACGCTAATAAATAATTTTCTATCAGACGAAACATTTTATAAATTTAGAATAAGCCTTACTTCGAGGATAATAACCGTTATAGAGTTTATCGCAGCGCTAAAATGATACAAAAATATATTTTATGTTTAGACAAATGAAATTAACTTGAAAAAATACATAAATCCATTCAGTTATGACAATTATATAACTATCTATCTGGCAAGATTTGTAAAAACAAAATTGCAGTTTTCAAATACCCATTAAAATGATTCAAGATTATATTCGAGAATATAGAAAAACTTTTAATAGTTGTCGACTGTAACTGTTTCACTGCGACAGACTCGGCGACAACACTAGTAGAATTTGCTAACAACGATCGCAGCAACCGTTATAACGGTATAACGTTATTTCACGCAACCTTATGGAACATTGAAACGTTACGTTATTTTGCATAACGTTACGCAGGTTACCGTTAATTAGCATTTGTGTGATGCCGATGTTAAGCCACGTTGATGATCGACTCCCTGCCCTGGCCGACGCCGATGTATTTTACTGTAAGTGTGTTTAAAATATAATTAGTTACTTCACGTTTAAAAGTTTTGGGTATTATGTCTTAGTATATTTTTCAGAATGTCAAATTCATTACAAATGATATAAGAAGTATATAATGTGTATTTCGCTTTTATTTTTTGCGAGGAAAAACCTTTAAGCGCTTATTTAAATATTGAAAACACAACGCCATATATTCATGTATGTGTATGTCATTACGAACGTAACCATAACAAAGAAATCTCTTTATTATGATTTTAATTACAGGATATCACGAGTGACATGTAACGAAGTATGACCGGTGTCGTGCATGGCGTGAGGTGGCGTGTCACGTGGTGTGACCGGTGTCGTGCGTGGCGTGAGGTGGCGTGTCACGTGGTGTGACCGGTGTCGTGCGTGGCGTGAGGTGGCGTGTCACGTGGTGTGACCGGTGTCGTGCGTGGCGTGAGGTGGCGTGTCAGGTGGTATGGTATGGCATGTGGTGTGGTGTCGTGCGGCACGTACCGGGCACGTCGAGGTAGTCCTGCACGAGGCGCACGTACTCGCGCGCGCGTTCGGGCAGGTTGCCGAGCTCGCGCACGGCCGCCGTGCTGCACGCCCACCCCGGCACCGTCACGTACTCCACCTGTACATCATCATCATCAAGGTGTATCGGCAAAAAGTAGCATTTACTCGCATGTTTCTTGTATCGGGGCTATTATCAAAACTTTTAATTATAATGTATTATTCAAATGGCACCAATTTGGAATAATAAATATTTACTAAAATGATAGAAACACATACCTCTACTGCACTGAGCTCCGTCATGGAGGACGGGAAGTAGTCAATCTTTTTGCCGTTGAGTTTGTACGCGACGCCCACTTTGATCTCTTGCAGATTATCCAATATGTCTAATTTCGTAAGACATATCCTGAAATTGGTAATTAAAGATTTATAACATCATGTACTTTTTACTATTTTATGCATATTTAACATAATTGGACACTTCAATTTAAGGGAGTGTGTTTAATTAATGCGTGTGCGTGTGAGTGACTGTGTGTGTGTGTGTGTGTGTGTGTACACTCACGAGGTGTAGCCGTTGACGGCGGCGGTGTAGCGCACCACGACGAGGTCGAGCCAGCCGCAGCGCCGCACGCGCCGCGTCGTCACGCCCACCTCGTGCCCGCGCTCCTGCAGCAACCGCCCCGTCTCCTGCAAACCATATATTACCATGTGTTACTGTTACATCATTAAAACATTTTATAGGCAATCCAAACATTTAAACTGTCCCTTCATTTTTCATACGAAATGGACATTTTTGTAACAGATTACTTTAACAATATAACTTTATATCGTTTAAAGACTATTCTGGAAGTGATTTTAGACAAAAACTGCTAGTATCAAGTGCATAACACTAACGTCATGCAGCTCGGTGGGGAAGGGCCCGTCACCGACGCGCGTGGTGTACGCTTTGACGACGCCCAGCACCTCGCCGATGAGGCCGGGCGGCAGGCCCAGCCCCGTGCACACGCCGCCTATGCTGCAGTTCGATGACGTCACGTATGGGTACGTCCCTGCAATTAGTTAACATAACAATATTTGTGTTAACGTTCTATCAATGATAAAAGGTGGGTTTGCCTGTTCTAAAAACAGGCAGTTGACCAATGATTCCATGTCAAGAAGTATGTGTAAAGGCTAGAATAAATATCATATTGTGCTTTTGATATCTATATATTTATATGTGATTGTCATCATAAAGATAAACTCAATAATCAATATTAAGTATCAATCAGCATAAGTGCTTTTTAAATATGTTCGATGCAGCATATTTTAGAAGTGAACTGATCATAACCGGACATGTTTTTACCTAATACAGGATTGTAGTTACTAACCAAAGTCAATATCCAACATGGCAGCATTAGCACCCTCAACTAGCACCTTCCTCCCGCTCTTGATCTCCTTGTGCAAGTATGACACGGTATCCTTAACTAGCGGACGGATCTTTACTGCATATTCTTTGTACTTGACCAGCTCACTCTCAATTTCTACTTCTAGTGATGGAAACATGCGTTTGTACGTAGCGGCTAACGTTCGGAATCTATAATGTTAAGAACATTATTACAATTTGTATGATTAGAAAAATACCTTTTAAAAAAATAATTTCAAAAAGCAGTACTATAATGATGCACTACAATAGATGCGATAAGAACATTTTTATTAGTGTAGAATGTATTCACTTTATCAAACTCATTTAAACTGTTAATAACTCCTAAGAGCTGTTAAAAGATGGCGTAAAATATATATCAATGTTTAAAAATAACTGCTAAAATATCCATAAAAAGATAATATAAATAATTATAAAATACAATATTACTCACTTTTCTTCAAACATTTGGAAATCTCCCAGTAGGTCACCAATTCTGATTCCATTTCTTGTGGCTTTTGAGGAGTAGGTTGGTCCGATGCCTTTTTTAGTTGTACCGAGGGAATTCTTGCCCTTTTCTGCCTCTTGGAGACCATCAACCTGTATTTATAATTACTAAATTTTTGAAAAACAAATTAAAAATATTGGTAACGAAGTCGGTAATACTATGCAATGACATATTCCGTATATCGATCGATACATTACATCAAATTGACCTTTTTTTTATCTTTCGACATGATACATGTTTGTAAAGGAAGTGGAGAAATTAAATTGGCTTTTATTACTTTTTAACGTGAAGATAAGAAGTCATATAATATCGAAAAATAATTCTGCTGGTTTTGTTATTCTTACTACCCAAAGGGGGTAAACGAGCAGGCGAGCCACTTGATGGATGAGTGGTCATCGCCGCCATCAAAAATTAAGGTTGCCGACCTTTTAAAGTACGCTCTCTTCTCGAAGCACCTCAAGTCGTCATTAATCGGAAATACCGTATGAGAGAGCTGATTCTACAAGCACGTAGCAAAAAAGTTTCTTTTAAATCGCACTTTGGTTGACTGCCAGCTGTCAAGGTGGTACGGATGGTATTGCAGCCTGTGACGTGCAGTGCGGTAGTAGAATTCAGCAGCAGGTAAAATTCCGAAAAGCTCCTCGGAGCACTCCCCATAGTAAATGTGATAGAAGACGCAGAAAAGAATCTCTTACCTGCTGATGAATATCGAAGACGAGGTGCGCCCGATCCGATATGATGAGTCGGCTCTTCCAATCGCCCATACCCTTCAATTCGTTTTTCTTCAACTCTTCGAACAATCCCGGCAAATGTATGACCACGCCATTGCCTGTAAATGAAAAGTATATATTAATTACAGTAGATATTAAATTCGACAAGATGCTAAATTGAAACCTTGCCGAAATAGACGAAATCTAAACTGACACGACATTCAGTAAGCACTTATTTTTATTCCACATGGCACGTAGACTAAACACAGATAATACTTTTTATTTCGGTTAAGGAAAATACGCGGGTTAAGCCGCTGGGCGCAACTAGTAGCATATAAAACAGTTCAATGGGGACGTTTATAAACTTACTATAAATATGCATTGAATTCTGTAATTTAATTCTTTATGAATCAAATAGTCTTTATTTTACACTGAAGTTATAATATTATCGTCCGCACAATTGCCCTTGCATTTGGTATAGTTTCAAAACATTTTTCCTTACGAATATCGATAATATAAAAATGAATCGCAAAATGTGTTAGTTAGCGCATAACTCGATAAGATTATCATAATTATTTTTTTAGAATAATCCTGGATGTACGAGGATGGTTTTTAAGCAAAAAAAAATAGTAGGCGTAGGGTATAAAGTTTCGTGTAGGATTAGGACAACGTGAACGTAACGTGACTTACGTTGGGCCGGCTAGTTAGCTATAAAGGAGAAAGTTTGTGAGTAGGTATATTTATTTCTCATTCACGCAAAAACGAATCCTCTGGCAAATTACCATTTAGGATACTTTTAATCCCGGTAAAAGTAACTACGTTGGTTAACCTGAAGAGAACAGAGTTATATGAGATTAATAAAATAACTGTTGAATTATTATGATAATTATTGTATAACTATAATACATTAAATAGTTACTTAACCATAATCAATTTAACCTTGCAAAAAATGTCGTCAACATCGTGAACATGAAAACCAAATAACATGCCTGAAGCAATTCTAATTTAAATACGATAAATAGCTACAATCAAAAATTACGAACGACCTAACTCATTCCGCATTTCGTACCGAGACACGGCAGGTACAGATTTTAATGATTTTATAATCATTACTTTTATTTCATGCAATTTATATGGAAATGTGGCGAATGAGAAGTATTTGTTTACGTTTTTACTTGAATACGATAAACCGTGATCAATCAATCGTATAGGTTACGTGCGACGCAAATTTATTTAACGACAATTTACTTAATATGAAACTAGTTTTGCCTCGCCGTTTCAGCCGGTTAAGACCTGTTTTCTTTGATATTGTTCAGATATATTATTACTTATGATACACACACGCCAGGGATAAATATAGATTGAATAAAAAAGATAGACTTCAGAGCTAATTTAATCTGGTTTAGATGTTAGTTCCCTACATTTGTTCGCGTATCTTTTTTGCTATTTTTCTGTTACCTCTGCACTGGCTAGCATTTGCATATTATGTACTATTATTATAAAAGAACATTTAATGCAGAAATGAAATACCAATAAATTAAATAGGTAATAAAATAATAAAAATAAAGAAATATTTCAGGATACTTTTACGTGCGTGGACCTAGATGGTGCTGTACCATCTAGGTCCACGCTAAGCAGTGCTTGTGTTATGGGAACTAGATAACTGATAAATTACATATACATTTCTTTTGTAAATACATACACATACCTAATACATAGGTAAGCGTTTAACTGTTATAAACTCTACGAAATACATTCCTGTTCGAACTAACTACATGTTTATATTATGTAGTTGAAAAACGACACTCGCCTAAACAAACTTTGTCGAAATAATATTTATATTAAAATAATAAACTAAGTCCCGTGGTTTTTCCCCGAATACTTCCGTTTCACAAGCTCTACTCCGAACACAATTGACGTCGATTATGACTAGTTTCGATAATTTTTGAGCGACTTCGAATAAAAATACTTTTTTTTCTATGTTTCGACAACCATTTGATGAACTAATTTTCGATACAATTCTTTTTTAGAGTAACTTAAGTTCCATAACTCGATAAGCACTAAGGAGTATCAACATTTTTCGATATCGACGACGAGAGCTTCAGATTTTTTTCAATGTTCCAACAGTTATTTTACTTATCACAGCGAAATTATTATTTATTATACTTATTTAACAAGGCAAATAAATTATTATTAGATGCAGATATTCACGTTCCTAAGTGCAAAATCCTAGTTCAAAATATACATTATATAATAAATCAGAATATACCTAATTAGTAATTTAAAAATAAAAAACAGAAAATACCAATGAAATAGGCATTTTAGTTTAAAGATATTTTGTATTGAAAGCGTTAATGAATATACTAATGTGTAGTTGTCATACTGTAAGCATAATACATGATATACATTTTAAAATCGGATATTTTACATGTTATTTTTCTGATTTTTTTAGAATACTGAGGAAGGTTCTAGATCTGAGAGAACTGCTTTTGTACTAGGCTATTGCAGGCTGTCGTAATCTATTAATGTCTCATATTATGTAGGTACAAACATTTGCTAATTAAAGTATTAGCGAGTGAGTCATTACGATTACGCGTTAATATCAAGGTAGTATACAGTCTTCAAATGAAACGTAAACGGGTACTTTTCTATCTTTATATAATAATAAAGAATTAAAACACTTTATTGATAGAGCACAGATCATACAACTCTGAATTTTAGTGAAGTGATCTTCCAGGCAACCATGGCGATATGGAAAAGTTGTTTAAATGTAGAGTGCATAGAAAAATATGTATTAATTTAAAGTGCAAGTTAGCACTTAAGTACAATAAAGTAGTTTTTAATAGAGATAATAAATAAATAACAGAGATTACCAGATTATAATCCCAGTATAAGAAATTTCGACTCGATTACGAAAGCTACGAGGGTAAACCAATGTTTAAGGATAAACAAAATGATTTTAATGTTTATTTCCATTTAGGAAAAATCCAGTTATAATTAAGATTCAGTTATCCAATGATCCAGCCAGATCAAAGTCCCAATGTCGCAATATTTCTAAAACCAACCATTCCCTACTGACCTATTCATGTCGTGCGAGATAAAAAAAGCAGTCCTGACTAGTCATACAGGAAAACAAAGAAAACGTCACTGACAAAACATCGCGATAGCAACAGTTTTAATGTGGCACGTAACATTGTCTATTGACTATTATAATAGTCATAACATTACACGATAAATAAATATTATCACACCATTACTGACATACAGTTGACTATAAAAGTAATTATTTGAGGGCAATTACTGAGCAGGAGGTTCGCCTTATCGTAAAACACTTTTAATGTCCAGTTTAGGAAGAAGGAAATAACAGATTTTAATGTAATATTTTTATTAATTAGGAACATACTAACACTTATTTGCTAGTGGCAGGATGTGGTTCTTATTTATGGAATGATAGTTGTCTATGACCATAGACTTATTTATATATTAAACAGCGACAACCTCAAACAGTCTCAAATATAAAGCTTCACGAATGCGTTGCCGGCCTTTGAAAATGGAGAATAGAAACGTATGTGTGACGAAAAGGAATAAAGGGCAGCGGGGTAATATGGCCCTCTGGTGCAATGACATCTCTAATGACATTACTGTGGAAAGGTGGTAGTACCACTTCGAATAAGCCGACCCAATCCAGCCTATACGGCATGACTCTACCACCTATTAGGTATATATAAACACAAAAAAATTCTTATGACGTCATTACTTCGTCCTCTTATCACGATACGTATTTACAGCTTTTAGTTTTTAGATGACTTGTAATTTTCAATGTTTTAATATACTTTTGTAGTTCACTGTACCTTCTACGACATATCTAATGGACAACGTTACTTATAACCATTCGCTACGAGAGATATCCGATCGAAACTGGTACAAGTGACACGAGCAATTACAACATGTAAAACGTTTGATTCGTCCCAATTTGTTATTTACATGTAAGTTAGTTCACGAAGGGCGTACAGCACTCGTTTACGTATAAATAAGGACAGCTAACACCTAAGTGAGATTAAGTTATTACGAAATGCTTGTATAACACGTATTTATACTAAACGGTGTTAAGTTGGAACCTAGGAATTCTAATGCAATCTTTTGATCGTATGTTCTAAACTTTTGATGGACCACTTTTAGAACTACTTAAATGCAACGGACTTGAGGATGTTATTCCTTATACATAGTATAAAACAAAGTAGCTATTTACTACTTGTCTATCCCTAATCTGTGTATACTCAGATCTTACGTAAGATTACACAAAGGATTTTCATTCCTTTTTGAAAAGAAGGTTTATTTGTATTGGTACGAAACCAACGCGAAGCTATGGTTTAAAATAAACGACAATTAATTATTGTTAATTAAATCGGATGAATTGCACATTTTAATTACTTTTTATGATTGTGATTTAACTCGCAATCACGCCATGGACCTCTGACCTATGGCCCATGGACCCTACACTTTAACCTCTATATTATTATTCTATCAAAATAGAACTAATAAGTAAGAAAGATACAGAACTATCACTATTCTGCTATCACTATGCTGGTGACTGGCACGTGTGCGGTGCGACCCACTCATTGAATGACCTCATAATAATTAAGATTACAAATCATCCGGAACGTAACGATCGAAACCAATCATGCTTTCCAATATATTTTGATACAATATAAGGTTATGATAAACTGATCACATCCAGGAAGAAACCTACTAAAGAAAATACCATACAGAATTTAAAATTTTGGATGAGGTTAATTATAATATAGTTCTACTTGTGCTCATACAAACAATACATTTTTTGTTAAAATTTAGTCACCAATTTCGTACGTATAAATTATTTCCGACCATCGATTCAATTGTACGTTTATCACGTACAGCTAGTAAGAAAGACGCAGCGAAGTATCTTTTAATTATTAGATACTGTTGCTCGCGACTTCGTCCCCGTCGGATCTATTTCTATTATTATGTTATAGTGAGTCAATCTTAGAAGATAGACATATACTGTCGCGGACTTTTTTTTAGATCATTTAAAGAGGAATAATTCTT
>DWAJ01003580.1:0-14497 GCA_018238005.1 Eurema mandarina
ATTAATTTAAAATACGTTCTGTCCTCTTGCTTGTATTATTAAATACTAGCTGTTGCCCGCGACTCCTTCCGCGTCGACTTTCATATAATCTTTGACCCCTCTTCCCCCCTTATAAACCTTATTTCCGTTAAAAGTAGACTATGTTACTCTCCATCTTTTCAAGTAACTGTATGCCAAAAATCAGGTCGATTGATTGCTTAGCTACGGCGTGAAGGAAGGTCAAACAAACAAACAAACTCACCTTCACATTTATAATATTAGTATGGATTGTGTTCTGGCCGTGTTTACACTCGCGTTATTTCCAGGGCAAGGGCAGTAGCAAGGGATTATCCCGGGAAAATTCATTTTTGGATATACATAAATCATTTTTCAAAAAAGCTCCAGACTAATATATTAATTTATTTATTAATAAACGCCAAAAGTTCGTGAGCGTGTATGAATGTTTGTTTAGGTTCTCTTTTAAACCAAAAACCACTGAATGTATTTGGTTAAAAACTCGCTTTAAAATAGATACTAGAACTAATAGAACAGACTAGAAAGTCTATTATCTAGTTTCTAGTATCCACCGATATCCTGGATGACAAATTTTAAGATACTTTTTATCGAATTAATTCCACTGCATCGGAAATTATTACGCACTTTAATTGCGGGGTGCGTCTTGTAAATCTACACTTAATATTGTAAAGAGGAAAGATTTGTATTCTTGTATGTAACGAATAAATTCAAAAAGTACTGGACCGATTTTCATAATTCTTTTTTCATCAGAAAGCTACATTACCTATCACTGAGTAACATAGGCTATACTTGGTAGTTTAGTACCTACTGTGTCTACCCGTGCGAAGCCGGGTCGGGCCGCTAGTAGATTGTATAGATATAAGATTTCAGTAATAGATAAAAATTTGTTGTATGTCATAGTAGATTTGTATATAAGGTATACATTACGTAGTTCGAGGTTGTTAGCACGAAATCGGTAGAGGTTAATACTCCCATGTGTTGTGATGTGGGTGGCGGCGATGTCACAATTATTTTGGATATGCTCCTCATTGAGAAAGTATCGCTCACTACATTTTTCATTGATCGTTACGATTTTAATGTCAAAGACATATTATACGTAGTTTTAAACAAAAAAATAACCGACTTTTGGTGGGAAATTTAATGCAAATTTAAGAATGGTTTTCTCGTGAACTAAATGATTTTTTAATCATTACATCTTAATATATAAAACAAATCTCGAGTCACAATGTTTGTACTCAATGGACTCCTAAACCACTTAACCGATTATAATAAAATTCGCACACCGTGTGCAGTTAGATCCAACTTAAAAGATAGGATAGCTTACATCCCGGTATTGCCCCGGGAACGCGAACTACGCGGGTAAAGCCGCGGGGCTACAGCTAGTAGTTGTATAAAAACAAAGTCGCTTTCTCGATCCCTATATCCCTATGTATGCTTAAATCTTTAAAACTAGGCGACCGGATTTCACGCGTTTTTTTAACTAGATAGAGTGATTCAAGAGGAAGGTTCCCCTAAATAGGATACAAGTCAAATTTACAATATCCTCGTTCTTGGATTTTGTTTAAAAATAGTAAGTTCTTTTTCGGGATTGTTAAGTATGGCAGCCTGCCAATTTTAAGGAAATTGATCTAGTACTTTAAGTGAATTTCTAGACTAGCTAATTACTGTGAGCTTAATGGGTCTTTGAACCTTAATTATAATATCGACTAGCTATAGATAAAATAGATATAATATGTAGATGTTACTTGTATTAAATTTTGTATCATATAATGATGTTTCTGAGGATAATAATTTGCGTTATCTATATGGGTAATTATTTGAAATTTGGTTAACTTCTGACCTAATTTTGAAAGTGGTGTTTTTAGTTACAAATCGATACAGTTTATATTCTATGCTGGGTATATAACATCTACTTTGCTGCATCTAAAAGGGCCAGTCACTTTACTTGATATTTTAAGAGAAATATACGATTTTTCAAAATCAGTGCTCTAGGGACTGATGGGACTGTATAGGGACTGACAAAAAACATTGTTATTATATCAAATCACATTTTTATTGAAAATCAACTGTAATAACAAATTTTCTCTTGAGTTCACAAAATTCTATGAACTTATAATCACAACATTTTTCTTATTCATTAGGTATTACACATGAAAATAATGTACTTATTAATATTTCTTAGCAATCAAATTGCACTTTAAGTTTAATACTTTAAGTAATTAACAAATATTTTAAATAATCAGCCTTTTAAAGTTCTGAGTAACTAAATTTTAATTTGAACACAATATTCAGACTTTCATTAATTATCATGAGATCACAAATATTATTAACTTAACCTATCTATCTAGTACCTCGTATTAATTTTTTATCACTTCTCGTAAACACTAACTGGTGTTTTAAATTTGTAAAATACTGTTCCTCTCTTGACAATTACATTAGGTATTGGCAGTTTTTCTATGACGTCTTCGTAAGGCACGTCAGCGATATCATTATCATTTATTTTAAATTCTGTGCCATCTTCATTGCAAACTTTTAGGAATGTAACTGTCAGCTCTCCTTCATCATCATCATATTTTGAGCAAATTGCGGCGTATCGGTATTCTGTTCTCCCCATTATTAACTTAACTAGGACATAATCTCCACTGCCGTAGCTCGTTTTAGACTTTTCTTGTGCAATGTGACTCACACTTGCTAATGGCACATCATCTTCAGAATCCGTGTAAATATCTGAAAATTGAAGCCGCTGTGTATTGGTTTGGTACGTTATAGTCCCCAAGTTATAATCATTACAATCAACATTATCACAGAAGCAACTTAGTGATTTCAAGACAAGTTTATTAGGGTTATAAATATGACCCGAGACTTGATGCACTAAAAGAGTTCCTTTAAATGCTTTCTGCTCTTTCTCGTGTTTCTTGATCATCCTGTTAACTGTTTCTATGTCAACATCTTCAATAACAGAAATCTGTATATTTGGACACCTTTCTCGAAGTACAGCTACGAAGTCGTACAAGTTTGTGATGTCGCCTCTCTGAGCAATGAGTTGGTCTGCAGTGCGTTTGCACGTAGCTCCGATGCCATCTGGTGCCCCTTTCCCATGTCCCGCCTCATGAAAATTCCACGTGTATTTCAATACCAGTGGATAGAAATCCTGGATTCTGCAACCCAAAATATAAAACATTGTTTTATTTCGATACTGTGTTACAGGACCGTCGCTCAAAAAATGCAGGTTTTCTACAGAGGACGGCAATTTTATGAGGACAGGCTGTAAATGTGCCCAAATGGCTCCAGCGTTGTGAGATAGATTTAACGACACAGTGCAATGAGATGTTACTTTATCCTTTGTGTAAACCACCACTGTATGCAAAGAAATTTGAGTCCTGGAGCCGCCAAAATGATATGACTGGATTTCTTGGTTGCATTTAGTAGTGTAGTTTTCTGAGAAGTCCATGTGAATTAGTGCATCTTTATCTGTAAGCGATTCTGTCAAAGATTTAATAGTTTTGTATTGATGGACGATGATCTGTTCATGTTGGAATAATTTTGGAAGATCACTCTCTTCTAACTGCATAACTATATCTCGAGGCTTTAAGTTGATTGTCTCTTTCTTATACTTTGTAACATATCGATCCTGTTTAGTTTTGACGTCCTTAATCAATTCCTTGACATGTTTCCAATGTTTGACTGCAATGTCCACACTATTATCAAACTCCTTGTATGGTAAAATCTTCATCGAGCAGTCCTGGCAAGTTCTCGATAAGCATTTTTCCAAGTAACGGTCACAGCAAAGTGATTCCAGTGCAGTTTGATGTGTTGTAATGTCAAGAATATTTGCAGTTTTTAAGGCAGCTAATTTTAAATTGATGTTTTCATGAGTAACACAAGCACAGGTGTCACGATCTGTAAGTTTAGGCACAACTACCCAAAAGGGGCGCAATTTGCAGAACGAATCATAACCAATTTTCACCAAACTCGTATTTAGAAACTTTTGATGTAAGTTTTTCAAGGAATCCAGCAAATATCGTTTCTGTTTTTTATTTTTTTTGCGAGTGATGCATTCTTTTTTTCCTGCCGCACAACGACTATTATTGTCATCTTCATAAAACTGGTGTATGATCTTTTCAACTCTCTTTTTATTTTGCTTAGCTTCATATTTTGTACGATTAAATCCCATCTTCTTATATGTAATTGCATTATTTCCAAGTCTCCATATCTTATACTTATGTGTCAGCGGACTGGACAAAATCGTTTTTAAACAGGTTTTATTTAGTTGTGTTTTAATCTTTGTATCTAAAATTTGCTTCTGAATAACTTCGCCAAATAACGCTTTTTTTATCAACTCAGCTTTTTGATTAGGGTCTTCGGCCATTTCTAAAATTTTACTGTTTGGTGTAACTGCTTTCTTCTTCTTTATCATTCTTTGTTTTAGTCTTCTGTTTTTTTGCTGTACGCTGGCAAGTTTTTTCTTCAAATTTGCGATGAGTAAATCCTTTCTCTTCAGCATACTATTTCTTTTTTTCCGTTGAACTATACTCCTTCTTCTTGCTTCAGCTTCTCTTTCCTTATTTAATAAAGGAACCTCAGGAATAATTTCATCTTCCGATGATGGCGGCGTATTTTGGTTCGCGTACTTATCAGTATTTTCTTGAATCTTTTGTTTTTTTCTATAATCTGATGAATAGGCGACCCAGTTTTTTCTTGCCTTTCTATGTTCACGGGGAGTCATGTCTTTTACACATTTCCGTTGTCCCTTTTCTTTTTTCTTTAGATATTTAAGTCGTTCCTTTTCTTTGTACTCTGCCAGCAAAACAGGGTCATTTTTTATTTTTTCCAACCGTCTTTTCGCCTGTTCAGACTTTTTTTTTGCAATTTCCTCTTTTGACAATGTTGTTTTCTTTCTAGGCGCCATATTCTACAACAAATACATTGTGGTATTATGTTAAAACCATGCATCACACCTTAAACCATCAGTCCCTAGATGTGGCGTCAGGCCCTAGTCCTTATTATGACTAGGGGCTGACGGACTAGGGCCTGACGAAACGAAACAAAATCAAATGAAACCTATTATTTAAAATCAACATCAAAACCAATAGGCGGTCAAAATAACAAGGCATGCCAAACGCATATTAACAATAAGTAATGAAATCAATTAGTAATTAACTATATTTAAAACTACTTACCTAGGGCCTGAGAGCTTGACTGGCACAGCACGTGTTTGCGAAGCAAAGTCGGCGCTCTCACTAATAACAAGATGGCTACCGCGGCTTGTGTCGTGTTTACAACTAACTTCACACCGATGCTATCGTATTGAATGAGTTATGTAAACGTCATATGGGCGGATGGCGCGTATTTATGAATTTCGTAAATGGCTAGGGCCTTATATTTTTTATCACTTACACTTTTTAACTTGAAACAAAGTGATGAAATAAAATGTTATTATAAATTAAATTGTAAGAACAATGTTAGTAATGTATAATAAACGAGTATAAAGTGGAGTTCAATCAAATTATTCTTATGGAATTAGAATTACACTGAAATGAATATTAAATTCGGGAGATCTTACATGGCCTGATGTTTGGAGTAAGAAGTGGCAATTTTTGGAAATAAATAATGATGTATAATATCAAAATGAGTGACCGAATTTAATGGACTTTATAACATCGCTAAGTAGTTTCAAATATTGGATAAAATAAATATAAATATGTGAAAATTGACGCTAACACCAAGTTAACCAAATTTCAAATAATTACCCATAAAGTAACCTTTCAAATCAACTATCGTAACAAATTTCACTTGCTCTGAAAAAACAGAATATTAATATATATATATATAATATATATAATATATATATATATAATAATAACTATCAATTCGACCCACGTTCTGTGATTCCAGAGATAAGGACGTTCAAATTAAAAAAAAAAATTCTCGTAGAAGTTAGTAATTGCTGGTCGTAGACAATAA
This sequence comes from Eurema mandarina, assembly GCA_018238005.1. Lineage (NCBI taxonomy): Eukaryota > Metazoa > Arthropoda > Insecta > Lepidoptera > Pieridae > Eurema > Eurema mandarina. The sequence goes on from DWAJ01003580.1 coordinate 5,980, forward strand.
TACTTAAGCCTAGCTAGCTCATGTTCAGTCTATCTAATTCGAGGAATCGTGCACGACTAAAAAGACCAAAAAATTAATATGATTCCTAAAATTATAAAAGCTTATAACGTCTTTAAATCTGGACCTTTCTGATCTGATCTGGATTTAAGCTAGGCGTAAAGGTACGCCTAGCTTAAATAAAGTCCTATAATTAAATACACAGGTACCAAATAAATAAATTCTATTATACTCTACATTTACCGTGCAATATCCAATGCATTCCTCCACTCATAATAACTAATTATTATTCAACTAAATTAGCGACCGATACACCAAAAAAATCCGTGCTAACGAGATAATAAAATTCCTTACATATGACTAACGTAAGAATGCGAATACGTGCTGTGGTGTCAATCAAGGAGGGGGAGACCTGCCTGACTGGTTACCCTGCGATGCTGTGAGCTCATTTCGCTCATCTGCATACTCCGAAAGGATATACAGCCAACTCAGAAAGTTAATGAACACAATCAATGCTACAAATATCGCAATGTTTGAAAAGTAATTAACCAATTACCTTAATTGAATCTATTACTATAATATTATGTGTTCATTAACTTTTGCAGTAGGTCCTATATACATCAATTGATCTACGAGTACCATTTTAGCTGGACTAATAATTAATCAATACTTTGTGAAAAGAGTTTGTTTGTGTGAAGTCACTAATCTAACCGTTTGTAATTATGACAGCTTCATACACTAGGACATTCAACACGTCCGTGGTTACGGTTAAAAATAAAACAGTGAAGAGTGCCTTCCGAACCGGTGCTAAATGTTTTGTAATACCGTGACGTTTCAAAAGCGTTACTATATTATACCTAGTTGAATAAAGATATTTTTGACTTAAATAAAATACACAACAACACCCTGGAGCTATGACGTTTCGTGGCGAGAATAAACCGACCACCTTCGCATTTATTAAAATAATTATAGAGCTTACCAAATACCAAGTCATAAGACGTAATACCGCCGATGACACATCGGTATCCGACGAACTTCATCATGAAACAGGTCTAGATCCCGTAGGATCGATGACTCATTTACATCATTTTGTTCGCATTGACCATACTAATCTACAAAAGTAATGCATGAATATTGCTATTATTATTTCCGAGATTCACTCATATATTCAATCTAAGTTAACTTCATCTTTATTGTTTTAATAATGATACAACGATTTCTGTACAAGTGTATAATTTGTGCCTATTATGGTGATGCTGGTGCATTCTTCATCGAGTGACGTCACCGCGACAGCTGAACCAAGCTTGCTTACTCTTCAATATAATTAATTAGTATTTTTGACAAAAATCGTTAGTAAGAATTTTTTTTAATTTTGTAGCAGTCACTACTCTTGCGCAGAGTTCTAAATCGTACTATATTTATTCAAGACTGCATATAAATCGGGGTCTAACGGTCTGTTCAGAGGTGTCATCCTCCAATATACACATGGAGCTAAGAGTAGCTCGTATGAACGATATGCATGTTTCTGTGTTCTGTTAAATAAGAATAACTTGTTAAGAATATCCTGGTTTATAGGAGACGCAGGGTGCACAGCAAGTAGTTATAGCATATAAATACCATTTTTCATATCGTTTTCAGATAAAATTTTTATGAAAAATTATGCATCTAGACTAGCGAATTGTCAAGTAAGCACCTCCCATTAGAATGAGCAATGTACATAGTTAAAATAAGATCAAAAAAAATAAAACTACACGTAACTTTTTCTATAGAATCAACGATCAAAATCTAAGTTACCTACTCCTTCTAACAATAATCTCTACAAACGCACGCAGCGCTCTTCATTCACCTACATATTTCAACCCAAAACAAATACAAGGCACTTAGAGCATTTCAGCGGCGGCAATTACTATCGCAGTCTAAACAGTACTGTGACGTCATCGTCGTTTGACGCTGGGAGCGCGCGCTGACTCAGGCGGTTAAGGCTAGCTAGCGACGTCAGTATTCACTATCCGGTGGTACTATGTAACTATACTATGGTCTATGAGACTATGATAATATAATAATCAAAGTCAAATGTATCTTTATTAATCTGGACATATAGTAACACTTTTGAATCGCCATGGTATTAGAAAAATTTAACGTTGTTACATAGGTAATTTTATTATCTTATACTTAAGTCACACTTAAATCTAAGTTACGCTTGATACATATTTAAGACTTATTTAACCGATTTAGATCAATCCCCAAAATACATGACTAAAAGAAATAACTTTGTAGTGATATCATCATACATCGATAAGGATAATTTATAATTATATGTCAACAACGAATAAATAAATAAATTTCTTCTTCATCTACGAAAGCACTATCTAATTAAACTACATAGCATAATTCCTACTATCGTACTAATATTATAAACGTGAAAGTTATGAAAATGTATCATGTATGGATGTACGTGTGTTATTATTCCAATCAAAAACGGCTGGACCGATTTAGTTCAAATTTGTTATGTAGATAGTTGATACCCTAGATTAGCATATACACTACTTTATAACCTGGTATTGCCCTGGTAACGGGAACTACTAGGGTAAAGCACAGCTAGTATTACGTATATACAAAAAAAATATTACCTAAAGTCATTAGGGAAAGGAACCCAAACACAAAACCTTGTTTGGGCGATGGGCTTAAATCCAAAGTTAATACAGTTCCCACGATATGCCCTAGCACTTAATTACTATTACGGTGGCCCGTCGTTAATCACTGTTGCAGAAACCGTAATTACTATAAAGATAAGATGGATTTGCTCGACTTAGCATCATTTGTTAAGTTAAATAGTTTTAAGAGATTATGTAGGTCAGTGTGCAAATATGCTACGAAATATTTAAAATATGTACTTATAATTTATATAATTAGTAAATAGTTAACATTTATAGATGGTTAATAAGAACTAAACATTTATACACCCATTTTTTTTTTTTGACGGGGGGAAATCCACTTACGGACACCGCGTCCTCCCCGGCGGCCACTTTGTGGTGTGGCCGCCTCCTCCAGTAAAACATTTATACACCCATAAGGCAATCAATCGAAGAAATTATGACATTCAAAAACTTTCTAACAAAAAATAGCTTATGTACCTACCTACTTTGCTTTTTATAAACATACCGATTTTTTTCAAAGTTTAGTCAAATTAAATAAACATATTTCAACTTATTTTATATAAGTTTATAAACGATGCCGTTTTTCCAAAATACATGTTGTACAATCAATTGTACTCAAGCTCAAGAAACATAACATAATATTATTTATTTCATAGCACGGTGATCCGTGAGTAGTTGGAGAGTGACAAATAAAAACGGCTGTTATCACGATAAGCGAGCGACGCGACGCCCGTTCGCCGTGACTCATCATACAATCGTGTACAATTGCAGATGATATAAAAATATATAATACTAGCTGCGCCCTGCGGTTCTACCCGCGTAGTTCCCTTTCCCGGGCAATACCGAGATATAAAGTATCCTAGATGTTAATCCAAGGTATCAGCTATCTACATACCAAATTACATCTAAATCCGTCCAAGCGTTTTTATAACGATTTACTTAATACCAAACATATAATATTCTCACAGACGCCGCATCTTTCATCATTTTATTAGTTTTTAATATTAAGGTAAATTTCTAGAATAGTTCATTCTTTTCAACTTTGTATAAGTTATGAGGAAGGCTACGTTTTATTGTGTTTTGGACGGATCTTATGAAAGAATTATTAGTATTTGGAAGCTTTACGATATTTTGAGTGGCCATAAGACAGGAAGACTTTTCAATGGTGGCGGGGATCCTTTAATTAACGACAAAAATCGTTTAAGAAATCTTTACGAAAAAGAGAACAGATGAGGAAAAAAAATGATTCCTAAAGCAAAATTTCATGTTTTCTGATTAATCTATAATAATCAGAGTTGTAAATGTATTCGATACAGATAAAGAGTTTTAACGTCAAAAAAATTACCTTCGTTTATTTTTTCTTATCTACTTCTTTACACTTGACACTATTAAAATAAAATACTGCATGAAACTTTGAAATTAAATTTTCTAGGCAACTAAAATTTTTATCTTTTAATTCAATTCAAAAAAACATTTGTCATAATATGTAATATGTAGAATCGTTAATAAAACTATTTGCAATATTAACTATAGCCTATATCCCTCCGGATTGTACTCATAAGAGCTTGAGACATTACTTTAAATGTTCAGCCTTTGACATTTGTATTATATGAGACTTCACTTTTAAAAATTGACCTAACCTTAATCCAATGATCACCTTCAACACCTACACACAACAAACTGAAACTTTAACCATTTAAATTATATATATCGGAGCAGATGGACGAAAAGAATAATCAAGATAGTGAAAACTATTGTAATATTAGTTAATTAGACGAAACATCTTGGTTTATTAGAATTTTTAAATTCAAACTTAAAAGAATTGTGTGGCATTTGTTAGTTGCTATAAAAAGCATTATGAAAATGATGATATTGGATAGTTAGTAATCGAGCTGAATATACGCCCTGAATATGTTACTCTGTTGTTTTACTTATTAAGAACCTAAGAAAGAGCCATCATGAAGCAAACAATCATCACCTCGGCATTACTACAACTACTACGACGTCACTCTCTGCGATATCTATACATATAATAAAAACGTAACGAGTCGCTGTCTGTACATGGAAGATATATGAGAAAAAATATTATAGGAGAGCTTTATTAACGCTCTGTCTGTTTGTCTGTTTGTTTGTGCACGATAATCTCAGAAACGGCTTATCCTATCTAGATACGGTTTTCAATTATACATTGTGGTAAGCTTCACTTAACATTTAGTGTTTAATTCATGTCAATCGGTTGATAAATAAAAAAGTTATGGCAATTTAAAGAATCACGTTGAACTTTCTGAACGTTTATTGGCGCGGGTTAAGCATTTTCAAAAATGCTGCCCAAAGTCACTTTTCTATGCGGGCGAAGTCGCGGGCACAACTAGTAATAAATATAATGCATTACTAAAAATCAATCGAGTGATCTGATCATCCAATTGTATAACTTACGAGTAGGTATAACTCAACCATTCACAAAAAATATAACACGAGAACAAATTTAAACGCTTTTAGAGTATACTAAAGCAGTTGGATATTTAGCGCAAAACTCAGGCGGTGTGTTAGAAAGTAGTACAAGGGCGTAAGGATTTTACAGAGCTGGTTTGTAGGTTGCATGCCTTAACGATTAACTTAGACAGGTATTTTTGTGATAAGTGCGTATTTAAGTAATTCTATATATCTAGTATCAAGTAAACATATAACATACACCGACAAGAAGTATAAAATATAATAATGATTGATTTAAAATATACAACTTTTATATACTTTTATATAATTCAATTCACACTCTTTGAAGCAATTATATACACAATAAACTATTTAACTAATAATTATGTATTTTATTAATAGGCAAACCCTTTCATAGAAGTAAGATCTCTTCGATCGCGATTAAGAACAACAAAAAAAGCACTCAAAGGTTTACTTCTTCTTATACTTCACCTATACTCACTTATACTCACTTATAATTAATATAGACTATAGATCACTTACACTTATAGCATGTTACGTCAGACATGTTATTATGGCAACAGCTACCAGCTAGGATGCAGGCCACCCACACTATGGAGCACTGCGCAAAAAACGCACCACCTCGGTCGCAATAAGAAGCCAAATTATGAGTGTCAAGTTTCCGATCGTGCTTTTATTAAAAAGAGGAACTGTGAAAACAAGTTCGGACTCTCCGTCAATTCGAAGTTAATATCAAAATATTAACCTGAAATTAATATTTTTACTTTGCCAACTACTTGAAAGAGAAAAGGAAGAATACGTTAAGAATCATTTTTATTGAACTGGGTGTTAATAGTTCTGAAATAACCCCGCCTCGGTCAGATTGGTTAGTAGGTACCTGAAAGCATGCTTTTTTAGTTTTTATTGTATGGCTTGCTTTTATGTAATTGTCTTGCAAATGCAATGCTAGATTTTAAATATAGGGAAAAGGAAAAAATATACATTTCATGAAATAATTTATACGCTATTATTACGTCTATATTATCAAACCAATTTAAGTAAGCTTTTTCTCGTAATATCAAATAACAATGATAATGGAATGAACGATATATTTTTTCGTAGTAAGCACACAATGAATAAACATAGATTTTAATTAAATCTCCGCATTTCAACATTAACCATCAAAATATGTAAGCTCCACTCGTAGCCGTTTCACGCTAACTTATAAAACAGTTTCAACTTTCAACACACATAAATAGATTTATGGCGAAACCGTTACTTTTGATAAAATAACAACCAGCTAATTGCATTTCATTATTTTTGTTTTTTTTTTTACCGACACAAACTATTAATATAGATTAAGACAGTCAATTTTCAAGAAAATCTAAAAAATAAAAGAAATGTAATTAAAGTCACTAAAAATAACATCTACTTCACTCGTGTATAGTACGCGTCATTGATGTTTAGCGATTGACTAGAATAGCTGCGCATCGGTAGAATCGCGCTCGTAACCAATACGTCAATTGGTGCGAGAAAGACAACACGGCTGGGACAACCAATCAACGCTCGATCTAAAGATTCGTGACGCGTACTATACTGAACGTTTACATAAATTAAAATGTAGGCTTTAGCGACAATTACCAAAACACTTCAATAGGAGAGACATGTAGTCGTAGTCACCGATAAGATACAGAACGATTATTTCCTTCTCTATCTGCTTCGTCTAGAACATTCCTTAATCACTGGTGGAGGTCGCTTACCATCAGGCCCTCCTACTCAGTTGCCAGCTATATCAAAATAAGACTACAAAAAAAACCGTCTTATCCTGATCTTTCCATCTCATGAGTGATGATCCCACAATATAACTCCTAACCAACTATCGCAGTATCGTACACAATAATATAATAGCTACTACCAATTTGTACGAAATACCAATTCTCCTAGTTGCTAAACTACGCGTCTACTAATAGGCAAGCGTTCAAACACACTCCCAAAACATATTCCAGGGAGCTTTGTTTGAAAACAAGCCGAGTGTTGCGTACAAACTAATCACTTGTTAAATGTTTAAGATGTAAGAATGAAAAAACAACAGTTACTATAGGGCAGATAAAACTAAATTTATTAAATAAAACTAATCTACCAAATTAAAGGTTACAAGTGCAAAAACAACGCCGTCCTGTAATGAAAAGTATCTTTATCAAAACGAATATAAATATGAAGAATTTGTTTGCTTGAAGGTTATTATATCAGAAACTTTGGCGTTGTCGCGATTAAATTGCATCAATTCTGCTTCGACTTAATATGACCAAAATAAAACGTACACGTGTAGAACTTAAAAAAATCAATTAAGAACGTCTTAGTCAAAAGATATCATACATTTAAGTCGCAGGCAAAAGCAATTAGTAGAATATAAAAAAATCTACAACTAGTTGCGTCCCGCGTTACCCCCACTATTCACCCACGTTAAACACGATTCTGTTTTTCTCGATACTATAACAGTTGTTTTATTAAGAGAAGAAACAAATCCACACAAAACAAATATCATTCAAATTAATTAATTAACCATTCCCAAGTTATAACTACGTAGAATTTTTAATATAAACTTCCACGAAACAAACTTCACGCCACTGTGTGTTTAAGCAACATTTCGACATAGCATTGAATAGCGCTATAAAATAGTTCACCTATCACCGCTGCAAGGTTGCATAACTTTAGGCACAGCGAGTGCGGATAGTCGGATTTCGGATACACACGACCTATCCTAAGCACGTACTAACATATTTATGCTATTATTTAATTTCACTAAGCATTTAAGTATCGAATATATCTTTACTTTTTATAAAACAAGGAGAGTTCCTTAAAACCACTTAACATAACTATTCCAAACTAGCCGATTTTGAGAATCGGTTAATCAGAAAAAAACACAACACTTAACATCTCATAACGACCAATGTATCATAATAATAAATCTCAGCTCATATGTCAAACAAGTCCATGCAAAGCCGAATAATGTCACCTATTAAAAAATACAACACACCCACGGATAGTATTCTGTAGAGTGCTGTGCGTACGAAACGTGACTCGCAAATAATATTACACTGGTGTCATTCAATGTGCAACTCTCACCAGTCAGAAGCTACCCAAGGTCGGTCCTAACAGCTGTCCAATACTTTAAACTACATATGTATATATAATTAACTGACCCGCGTCCACTTCGTTGGGCATAATGTTAACAATACTTTTTTATATAGCCTATGACTCTCAGCAATGTGGCTTTCTATTGGTGAAAGATTTTTTTAAAATCGGTTCAGTAGATCCCGAGATTACCCCTTACAATTTAACAAGCACACAAACTTTACTTATTTATAACTACTAGATATACTAGCTGTTCCCTGCGGTTTTAACCGCTTAGCTCCCATTCCCAGGGCAAT
>DWAJ01003581.1:0-14497 GCA_018238005.1 Eurema mandarina
TATTATATATATTTATTTTTTTGCATATACTAAAACCACCAACCAAATATAAAAAAAAAACAAATATCCTGAAGCAGGCATATGTGATTGGCCGTCTTATACCTCAGCCATTGATTTCTTCCAAGCTTAGTTCATCATAATATCTTAAATTAAGATTGCAGAAATTTCCGCCTCACTAAAAATGTTCTGGAAGTCGTAGAATACTTACCTGTATGAGCGATTATTATTAAATATGACATCTGGTAACAAAAGGTCGGCAACCCAATCCAGAGCTGTCTATCTCCGCGAGTGTTGATGGGCGGCGATGACCATTTTCCATCAGATGGCTCGCCTGCTCGTTTGCCCGCTATGTTTTTTTTATATGATGAAGTGGAAAGACGAGCTAATATGCACTCCTGATGGTGAGAGAAATGCAAAACCAAAACCAATGCAGTACTATCTGAAATTTTGCTTAAGCCTAACTCCAGACTGGGGTGCACTACGCCGTCGTTCCCCACTTTGGGTCATTAGTTGTTAAGACTCATTAGCCCAGTAATTTCGCTGGCTCCAGTGCCCTTCAGCCGGGAACACAGTAACATTTTCATATTTGTAGTATGAATGTATTTAAGAAACTGACCTTCGCACTTGAGACCCTGCCGCACCAGCCCGAAGAGCATCTCGCCACAGAAGTCGCAGAAGGTGGGCGCCTTGTACGAGTGCACGGCCAGCGCGTGCGGCCGCGCAGCCGGGACCTCGCCCCCGTCACATAACGCCGCTGAAATGACAACACTATTGTAACCTATACGTTATAGACGATACTAACTCTGTCCGATAGTTTGAACAGACTGAATAGAATAGTTACAGGAACAAATTCCTGTAGATTTTCTGTGTCCTGGAACAGTCTAACGGTAGAGATAATTCAAATCGATGAAGCTGTTTCCCTTAACTTTGTGATATCAATGCATATAGGTATAGATAGGCTCCATCGGTATAGATAATAGTCTAAAAAAACCCTTTTCGTTACAATGGTAAATCCGGATAAGGATTCACCCAAGAATCTGCAGACGATTCGTGCAACGACGTGCGCCAGGGGTAGCCCAAAACATACAACATACTCGTACATAAAAATCGTAAGGTTTGTTTGCATTTGACAGACCATAACACTTAAACAGAAATAAAAACATTTATAATTTTAATTCACAGAGACAAAAATATTCAACAAAAAACGACATTGTACGATTGCGTATTCAAATTATTTACGCACAACATTTTTTGTGTCTATTGTAAAGAGGTTGACACTATGAACATAATCATAGAGGTCAAATTTGGTAATTTACGAGTACAGACAGACCTTAAATACGAGCTTCAAACATGTATTTATTGCACTGATGACATTTTCACAACTGGACGAAATGGAAAAAAGACCAGGCATTTGCCTTGAAAAAACCCCTCAAATTGGTATTATCTTAAATTTCATTTAAGTTTATTTAAATTAATCACATTGGGAAGGACCCGACTGCTGAGACACAGTATTTTATCAAGTCAGTAGTCGGGTGATCACTTAAATTGTAAATGTTTAAATGATTTCATGACAAATAAATTATTATTATTATATTTCTTCCGTCTCCTTTTTTGAAGATGCTTGCTACTTGCAATAGGAGAAGAAGTAGACGAAGGACAGGAGAAACAAGAAAATGGAGCAAAGATTTGAGCATGACTCACGGTTGGCGGTGAGCACGATCTCCACGAGGGTCTCGTCGGTGACGTCCGTCGAGGAGTTGATCAGCTGCAGCATGTTGGGCGAGCAGTAGTCGTGCCGGAACAGCAGGATGCGGTCTGATAACCGGTTTAGACCGTTGTCCGGGATCTGGAATACAAATCACGGGTATAGTAACCGTCAATTACCTTTAGCGGTGAACGAAACCGGTATCGGTAAAGGTATCGAGGAGGTGCGGCGCGCGGGGCGCGTGATCGTCAAGTGCGCGAGCGTTGATTGGTTGTCCCAGTCGTGTTGTCTTTCTCGCACCAACGAGCGCGATTCTACCGATGCGCAGCCATTCTCGTCAATCGCTAAACATTTTTGACGGTTACTATACATGCTGCTATATGTTCGACATTGTTGAGGATTGCTTTAGCTTGGCTTGCGGGGTCACGCTTGTAAAATCGAATTTATTTTTGTTTTTAATATAAAATCTTAATCGGTTCACTTAACTTAGAAATTCCTATAACAACTTATACACACAAAGTTAGTCTTTGAACTTTCAAGTGCTCGATTGTGAGAAGCGTTGCTATCGTTGAAACATTCAACATCAAGCATTATGCCGCATAATGCGCTTTAGTGCTGAAATTGGAAAGATAGGCACTGGGCTTACCTTCTCGTGCACGAACTTGACGGCCAGCTCCTTGAGGTGCGCGAGCGTGAGGCGGTGCGCCGGCGCAGACACCGCGTCGCGCGTCACTCCCAGCTGGAACAGGAACGTGATCTCGTCCTCCATGCCTCTCCCTCTGCACCGCTCACTCTGCAACGATACAGGTCTATGGTTAACGATTGCCAAGAGACTATACTAGATAAGACCATCTCTATGGAATAAAGCCTTGATGGTAATTGTTGGTTTTTAGATTATAAATATTCTTCAACAGACCAAAACATAGTAAATTATTTTTTACATACTTTGAGATCGAACATATGCTGTAATTAGTTTTAAATTACAATTATTTTAAATTAAAACATTGGACCCAACCCTTTATTATGTCTAGCAAAAGATAAAAATTCTTCCTTCAAATTGTGAATTAGTAAAGGTTTGGTTTTTAAAGTCCTATATTAATAAACATAACACTTTAAAAGTATTTCTTGTCCTAATGTTGTCCTTTTTTGACGGTGGGAAATCTTGTTACGGATACCGCCACCTCCTCGGGGGAGAGAGGAGGTCATTTATCGGAATCATGAAGTTAGTATGGCAAATTAGCATTATTATAGCACTAATGAGGAGTACAATGAAAAGTTTTCACAAATGAGCCTCTACGCGAAACCCTCCGCATCGGTCATACGTGACATTTTTATTAGTAGACCCAAAAATCTACCACTTAGCTGACGACGAGATGATGATTATATTAGAGGGTAAGAAACTATAATATGCTAATGTGCTTTACGGATTGGATGACGTTGCAATTGTCGATATCATAACGACCCGGATCAGACACGTGTGTACAATAACAATACATCGAGACTACTTGTTTTCCGACGGAAAATGCAACGCGACATTGACGCAGATCACCAAAACATAACAAGATAATAATCGGCTTTAAAATAAATGCACTTTATGTAACCTTTGATAAGCTTTGTGCATTCGGGGAATCTGAGTCTCGTTTTTAATAATAATAATAATAACGCTTTATTGCAATCATAGCAGATAGGACTATTATTGCCCATAAGCCTGATATTGTGTTGACAGATAGATTGGAACGTTAGGCCGAGCCTGAAACTGATATCGAAAAGAACTTCGTAAAGGCTGAGAAGTACAAGCTCATCAAGATGGACTTAATGGTGACTTGATAATAAATAAATTTAGAGTTTTTTTTTTGTTAATGCACACAAAGACAACGAGCAGATTTTAGAAAAATATAAATGAAATCAACAAATAAGTACCTACGTATTTTATAGTTTCAAAGGTATCAAATGTATTTCATGTTGTTATATAGATTTGTAAGCAATTAATATATTTTTTAATAGATAATTAAATTCGTATTGCGATAGCTTTTAATTCCGTGATTATTTTGATATAATCATATATTTTAAAGTATGATAAAATAAGAATAATTTATCTTGAAGGGAACCCTCTTCAAAGGATGACTAAGCCCAAAAAATTCTAAAAAGACAATCAAAATAAAAGGAATAAAATTGGCAACAATGTCACACTCTAGTACTTTCTCTGCTTGCAACAAAGGCATTGACACCTGATATTCTAGCCCAGTATTTTATTTCTTGCGACTCGTAATCCCTCGAGCCAGTACTGAGAACGTGTGACATAAGCTCCAAGTAACGGGGGACGATCACTTGAACTAAGTAAAGTAACTTAAGATCTTATGTTTTCAACTTGTACGTCTTCGTCTGGGTATTGTTGATTAATTGTCTGCAGGCAGGAGGGGATTAACCTTTGAACTAGATGTTATTTTTATACCGAACAAAAGAAAGCGGTGAGAAATCCTGATGGTTTTCCAAATCCACTTTAGTTAAGATTCGAAAGATACCTTAGTAAAATCTATTTAGGTTCCGTAGGTAAAAAAAATAATAATAATAATATTTTCGGGACATTTATACACAGCGCCATCTAGTTCCAAGAAAAGCAGAAGCTTGTGTTATGGCAACTAGATAACGGAATAAATTACATATACGTACTTTTTTTTTTGCAAATACATACATACAATACATAGCAACACCCAGGCCCCAGAAAAATAGAAATGTAAATTACAAATATATTTTCCAGTGTGGGGATCGAACCCACGACACTTCGTACAGAAAGCAGTTGTGCTACCACTGCGCTAAGCGGTCGTCATATAAGTAAATAAACCTTTCTATAGATTAGGCCCCATACTTTAACAAACTAGTGTGAATTAGATAAATAGTCTTGACCTTAACGGTAATAATATGCATCGGAAATATAATTGTCATGTGCGGTGACGTGGATCGGACGATAATAACACTGGACAAATAAACAGAACCGCCCCGACACGTGGAGACGAATCGGAAATAAACTTTTCCTTCCAGTTTCTAATTTGTGTAGATATTCGTTGAGGAACTTTCCCTACACGTGTAGGATCTTGGACATCGTATTGCGGAAGACATTTCTATATATACAAAAGCTGATTTCCGTAGTGTCACCCACATCAAACCCAATTTGATATTTTTCGGCTTAATATGACTTCGACGCTAATAACTACTATATATTTTTATTGATAAAAAATAGATGGAGTACCATCACCAGCATTGTTAGCAATTGTTTTGAATTATATTATATAATTATTTGTGTTTATAATATAATATAATAAAAGTCTTATAGAGTGCACGTGTCGTTCTAATGGGTCTGTCTTCGTTTGGCCCGTAAACAGAGGGTCAAACCTTCAGATTGCACACGCCCATATCACGACCCTTCACCTGATAGCTAAACACGTTTGTTGTTTGCTATTGTTTTGTTTTTAGATGGTATTTCTAATGGCTTAGGAATAGTAGGAACATCCTCATAGGTTATCTATGGCTCCTGCGAAAATTGAGCATGGGGTTAATTTGGATTCGTGTCGACTGATACACCACTGTATTTCGACTCACTACATCGTATAAGCATCAGGAATAGCTTAGCTCGTTGCGAACATCGTGTACTCCAATTGTCAAAAAAGTTGATCACTTTTTCTTGTTTTTGTCCTTAATATTTATTATTAACTAAAAAGAAAAATCAGTTAGACATTGATTAAACAAATAATTTACTTTAATTACGTAGCAGTTAGTTCGAAGTTTGTCTGAAAGGTTTTGTTATCGTCAAAAGGTTTGGTCTAAATATAGCCAAGAAGCTTTATATAAGGCGCTTGTTAAGAATTATGTTAATCTAGATAACTTCAGAACGACTGAACCAATTTGATGAATTTTACTAATTCCTTAGTTGCCACAGCAAGGCAAGTAATATCTAAGTTTCTGAATGCAGATTAGAAACTAAGATATAAATAGCCTTAAAGCAAACCTCAGGTCTAATTTTAGTACCCCCGTGTGGATGAGTCAGCTCAGGGGTCACAGTGATTCCGTTCGAACAAACAACCACGTGGTGTGACCTCTGCTGGGCATTAGAGCCAGACAATCTGACTCCTGCCGCGATAACGCCCTTATCGTGTGTTCCTTATTATGTTTTGTTTGCTAATGTTTTATAGATTTGTTTGTTCGTTTTGTTCGTTTCGTAACCGTGTGGGATCTTGGTAGTTGGTAGTCTTTAAGATCGACTACAGCCAAAATATATGCAAGGGTGTTTGTACCATCCAGTGTGTTTCTCTCGCAACTTTTTTCCGCGTACCGTTTTCCTACAGACTCTCTTACTATCCGCAGTCTTTTACGATTTTATTTCCGAACAAAAAATCGAAAAGAGCTTACACCACTCACGAATCTCATACGAAAAATTCTTTTTTTATTGAATTGACCATTTATCGAGGAAGGCTATATAACATCACGCTGCAACTAATAGGAACGAAGAAGATGGAAAATATGGAAAAAACGGGGAAAATTATTCATCTTTAAGGGGTTCCTTTGCGTGCGCTGCGAATACCTTTCAAGATACAAAAATAATATGTATGTAAGAATTATTCCTCTTTAAATGATCTAAAAAAAGGCCGTGACAGTATAATATGTCTATCTTCTAAGATTGACTCACTATAACATATTAATAGAAATAGATCCGACGGGGACGAAGTCGCGAGCAACAGCTAGTTTTATAATAAAGTCGTCACCGTCACTTGTGACGTGATAGTTTAGTCTTCGCACTCAGCTTTGTCTGCATCACACGTGCTGTTTGCCATGTCTCGACGCGTCGTTATCAAAACAAAAAACTCACGGATCATTTATAATCTTGCAAAATTAAAAATAAAACATTATTATGAGGCTGGTACCTTCGTTCTGTAAAAAAAAACTCGTTTAATATAAATTCAAATTGTTTTTAAAGTTTTTAGCGCACATTATAATTAATGATGCGTCAATTTTTGGCAACTTTTTGTGTGTACGAAGCTCACCTTACTAGAATTTAACTAGTATAAAATATTTGATGTTATAACTAGCCCGCGTAGTTACTGTTCCCGTAATAAAAGTATTTCGAGTGAGTGTATTTTAACTGTATGATCCATTAAAGTAATTTTTACATTAAGTATTAGCAAACGTGAATGTTTAATACTAACATCCTAACAATCAAACAAGCACGTAGTAACACTACTTTATTTAACAATAATCAAGATCGGTCTTAACATGGGAGCATGACAGCTATATTCAACAAAAGTCAAGTTATGCAAATAACCCCGTTTCGCGTGCACTAGCGATGCACACCGCGACCCGTGACCCTTCAAATCTGATCCGCCCTGTATCCATACGGAATTGTCTTATCACCCCTTATCAGCGGTTATCACTCGCTGATAACACCAGCTATTGGTTTTCATTAATTTAGCAAATTAGCGATAGTGCGATGTATAACATACTGTATATGAAAAACATTTAAGTATTAATTAAATTATTAATCTGTGGGTCTGTTTGTCTGTATCTTAATAACGTACGTTAACGTAACGTTTGTAAAGAATTTAAATATTTATTATAATTTATTTTTTTATTAATTGTAAAAAATTTTGATAATTTATATCGGTGCTAGCGTGTGGATGACTTGGATGTCAGAAGCTCCTAAAAACAATTTAAACTTCTCTGTCTGATCAGTCTTGAGAGCTTAGTTATTACTTTTTCTTGCGCAATTTTTTTCTTGGAAAAATAAAATTATTACAAAAAATGCGGTTTAATTTTGCGAAGACTTAGTATTGAATTTGAGAAAGAACTGCTCTAATAACTAAATTGAGATAAATCTGGCTTTACGCAGTAACATCCACTTCCAATTAAATCAAATTACACACGACGCCAGTAGCACAATACATATACAGTCGAATGTAATCATATAAAATTAAAACAAAAAAATGAAGAGAAAAAGATATCTTTTTCGGTGAGGAAAAAATTGCATGTAATTACATAAATATTGATTTATCGTTATTAAAATAAACTTGTCGTGCAAGGTGCATGTTATCGCGTGCGTTATCGGCTTTGGCTGAGTTTTGGCACATTTCGTGGGTCAACTTAATCTGGGAGAGAGGTTGCGCTACACTTCCTTGTGTTTCATGAAAGCGTCCATTTACTGCTTAGTTAAGTTAGTCATAATATACCATTAGTCAAGGCCGGCAACACGCTCGTACCCCTCCTGCTCGTTTGTCCGCTTAATTATAAAAAAAAAAAAATAGTTCCGAAGCGAGCTCGCGATATAGCCTGAATACCTTAAGATTTTACTCCGCTAAGAATTAGCTCTCCACTTTACTACCTTAAGGGCTGAAATACTTAATTTTATCTACCAACCTCGCTCTCCGTAGGGTAGGGCTTGCACGCTGTTGGTATAAACAGATTATAATATTCAACTACCCTCTATTATAGTTATTAAAATCATAATCTAGTAACACTAAAACTATAACATGTCCTAGTACATTTTGATGACTAATCTTAATATCATCTCATTTAAAAGTGCACTTGGTCTTTTATCATCTGGTAGAATGACTGAGATGACTCTCATTATGGGTCTCATTGACCGATATCTGGACGAAAGCGATGCATCCGTTCGAGAGTGGCGAATTAAATTGGGTCTTACGCCAGTCAATTCTTTGGATGCACATCTCGTGATTGGCCGCTGACCTCATTTTTGATCATTTAATGACGTGTGTAATGTAATCAGAATTATATTAGGGCTTTTGTGACTCGAGGCCATAACTTAAGACAGGCAAAACTTAAACTTTTATAAAATTGTTACTGACGACCGCTTGTTGCAGTGGTACCACAACTATCTTCTTCGTCAGGGAGTGTTGGTTCGATTCCCAGTCTGGAAAAATACATTTGTATCTTTCTGGGGTCTGGGTGTCGCTTTGTATTATATGTATTTATTTCCAAAAGGAACGTGAGGATTGGTTAAATAGCAAGAAGATAAATAAATAAAATAAATATATTCAGTTCATTTATACACAGCGCCTTCTAGTTCCAAGCTAAGCAGAAGCTTGTGTTATGGCAACTATAATCTAGTTATCGAAATAAATTACTTTTCTTTTGTAAATACATACATACAATACATATCAACACCCAGACCCCAGAATAATACAAATGTAAATTACAAATATATTTTTCCGGTGTGGGGATCGAACCCACGACCCTTCGCGCAGAAAGCAGTTGTGCTACCACTGCGCCAAGTGGTCGTTAAGATGAAACACTGGATTTCATTAATCGCCTTTTCTTAAAAAAAATCTTCCCACAACCAAAATGAAAAAAGCCTACATTATATTATATATTTTCTAAATTTGTCACACATATAAAAATATCACCCATTAGCGTCCACCTGCCCGTGTGTGGGCGAAAACTACTGACAACGAAGCCTCATTTTCCACACCTACTTCCGCTCACCCACTTCCTGTATATATCTAAAATTAGACGACACCTTTTGAACTTATGGACACATAATCTTATTTATAATATACTAGCTGTTGCCCGCGACTTCGTCCGCGTGGACTTTCATATAAATGGTCTATTCAATAAAAAAAAAGAATTTTTCAATTCGAACCAGGAGTTTCTGAGATTAGCGCGTTCAAACAAACAAACAAACAAACTCTTCAGCTTTATAATATTAGTATAGATGTGAAAGTTTGTGAGAATGTATAGAATATAGATGGATGTGATTGTTATTCTATAACGCAAAAACGAATGGACCGATTTAGTTGACATTTAGTATGTAGATAGGTGATAATCTGGATTAACACATAGGATTTATATCCCGGTATTGCCCCGGGAACACGAACTGCTCGGGTAACACCGCTAGTTAGGAATAATCTAGGATTTTTATTGAACGTTTCGAAAATTGAAAGCTGAAGCCTAACCCGAGGTTAGGGGTGAACGACCCGTACAAAACAATGAAATGAACACAAAGTTGCGATGACGTATCACTTGGTTACTGCTTAGTTGCGTCGGCGGCGTGACCCGTGATGACCATTGTTTAGAATTTAGATGATAAGAAACTAGCGAAACACTGGGTTTAAACACGCGTTCGCGAAAGAGACTGCAAACGTTCCTACCTGCTGCGGACATAACCCATGGCTCCTTACTCAGAGGAACATGAGGATCCTATGAGTATCTCCCCATAAAATGATGAGTTTTAACAACTTATGACTCAAAAGCAAATAGCATGAACCTACTGTAAACTTAGGCCCCACATGACAGGCTGTGCCTAGTGTGGGGTCCAATGTCTATTTATTGCCTGTTGATCTATATTTTTTGTGTAACTAATAAAACATTTTATTATTTATAAAGTGGGAGCGTCAATGTAGTGCACTCTGCTGCTAAGTTCTGGGTAGCACTACATTGGTTATGGGCTGGCGTTTCTCTTACCATCAGGAGTGCGTCCAGCTCGTCTTCCCACTACATAATATTAAAAAAATTAAAATTAAAATTAAAAAACGTGTAAACAGACTTCTTGAATATTAACTATTTATTTATAAATTCCAATTGGAAGGTTAGGGCTGTCAAATTTGATGGACATCTCAAAATAATATGGAATTTCAATGTAGGTATTCAGTCAAAACCATAATTGCGTGAATTGTCGAATTTGTCAATGTAAACCGGAATTACTTTTATAATCGGACTCAATTATACTATAATTTCGAGGGTCAATTAAACATGAAGAACAAGTAATCAAAATTTTTTATCAGAGGATTTCCCCCCGTTAAAAAAAAGGCTTAGTATTTTTTTTTATATGATAGGGGGCAAACGAGCAGGCGCGTCACCTGATGTGAAGTGATCAGCGCCGCCCGTGAGCACTCGCTTTGTCACGAGCCGTGTTTGTGTTTGTGTTGCCGGCCTTTTAAGGAAAGGTATGCTCGTTTTTTGAAGGTCCCCAAGTCATATGTCAGTATGTCATATATTTCAGTCACCACCTAGAAGGTTGGTCCCGATCATACCACGGGCGAAATCAAATGTTACCGTGTTAAAAAACGATTTACCACTACGCTATATATATTCACGCATGACACACATAAATTTATGACAAAATAACTTAAGTTAGACAATTTAAGTTTGTCAAATAAAAAAATCAATTTCAATTTAATTAATCCATACTAATATTATAAATGCGAAAGTAACTCTGTCTGTCTTTCTATCCCGATAAACTGCTGAACCGACTAGAACGAAATTTGGTACACAGATGGTCTAGAACCTGAGAAAAAACATAGGCTACTTTTTAACTGGATAAAAAGGGTTAAAAGGGGGGGAAAGGGGAAGTTAATATGAAAGTCCACGCGGGCAGAGTCGCGGGCAACAGCTAGCTTCAGCTACAGCTATAATAAATTAGATTCGCTGGTGCCTGTTTTTGTTTGGAAACTGTGTTACAGATACCAACACCTAAATTTATAAATGCAGTATAGTGTGAGAGTGGTGGCGGTGTTTGGAGTGTTGTGTGTCTGTGTGTGTCTGCTTGTGTGTGTTTGTGTGTGTACACGCATTCCCTGATGTGCAGTATCCTTTGTTATAGCACAAGATACTCCCTAAAGGTATTTTAAGAAATTTGCTTGGTCTTCTTGCCCTTTGTTATAATGTATTATCAGACATATATCTACTTCTAGGAACATGTAGAATATCTATTTTACAAAATTTACTTCATCTTTTGCCCTTTGTTGTAAACAACAAAAACACCGCCTATTTTTAATTACATTAATTTTACAGATTAGATTAGATATAATTAGATCATTCTGCCGATAAATTAATTGCAGTTTCATATTTTTTTATCAATTTCAGAAATTAGATTCATGCTTTGGTGCTAATGATATTTATTTATTATCCTATGTTTAATTCCAGGGTATCATCTATCTGCAAACTAAATTCTCACTAAATCGGTCCAGCCGTTTTGCCGTGAAAGAGATTTTATCAGACATTTACATACAGGACAAAGGACGCAGATTTGCACAGTCAAGAGTGCAGTTGGGGCAATAAATAACTACGAGACGACAATGCGTTAATTTTAGCTTCAAGAGAACAATGCACAGATCCCTGTCTGAGATACATTCGTATTATTGAGTTGTTTGAACCCTTATGGGAGAAAACTGAACTGCTATTGTACGATTCACTTTAGTTTGAAGATTTTCAATCTCGATGGTTTAAGCCTAGGCTAAATTGGTTCGGGTTTCGCGGCGTGGTCAGCCTTTCCTTTAGAAACTTGATGTCAATTAATGGATATATATAATATCTTTAGAGATGTCTTTACGTTTGAATCGATAAGAGGGAGCAGCCGAAGCCTATTTTTCCATTCCTTTATCCTCTTTTCATGCCTATTGTCAATCTTGAGGTAGAATTATAAAATTTTCTTTTGATTTCGACTACGTTACAGTACCTAACTGACTGCAAGTGCACGAGCAAAACCTTTGAACGTGGCTAGTTAATAAAAGCATGGACCATAGTTAAGACGGCTTTAAGATTAGAAAAATATATTTAGTATATAGGATAGTAGGTATTTGGAGGTTTTAATTATTTATATGCATAACTTTTAAATTTGATTGAAGCGTAAAAAATATACTTTTTTCTTTACAGATGAAGTTTAAACATTTTAAGAGTGTATTTTTAGTAAATTACACGGTGACACTGCCGGCGCAAGAGTGACTCCTAGGACACTGCGATTTAACTATTACTAGGAATCCTAGTTTCTTCACCTCTTAGTGACACCCGATATAGTCCACTAAAATACAAGTTGTTCTATCTGCTTGATATCTCAGCTTTGCAAGTCATAAATGATTTCATTCTTATATTAAAAAGTGCAACTATCAGATTTTCTTGCCTGTTCTTCTCTGTCGAAACTGCCTTCCGAACCGGTGGTTAATATTTTGTAATACCATGACGATTCAAAAGTATAACTATATGTAGCCTAGTTGAATAAAGATACTTTTGACTTTTACTTTGACTAATAAAGATTATTATTATTATTATTGCACGGTGACGCGGCCGGCCCAAGTGTCTCCTAGATCACTCAGTCAAAATCAAACATATCTTAATTCAACTAGGCTACATATAGTAACACTTTTGAATCGTCATGTTATTCACTCGTACTCTAGGAGTACTAGCTATCACTAGGAGAATCCTAGTCATTTCGTCTCTTATTGACGCCCGATATTATATCCAATGGTGTACTAAAACACATCTTGTTCTATCTGCTTAATATCTCAGCTTAGCGAGACATAAGTGACGCTGATAGTGCGGGCAAGTCCCGCCGCGGCCGGCCGCTAGCTAGCTCATCAGTCCTCATATATAGAGCGTCGCGCGACCGGCGCGGCCAGTGGGTGACGATGTCGCGGTATGTCGCTAGCGTGTTTGTGCTGTGTGCGCTCGTCGGTGAGTCCGATATACATATTTATACGATTTTTCACACGCTGCAATATTTAATTGAGTGCAATTTTTTTTTCGAAACAAAAAGAATTTTGATAGATTTTTATTGATGTATGTGTATCGTGATTTTGCGTTGTGTTAAATTTTGCTATGATGAAAATAATCGAAAAACATTATTAAATTAAAGTACAGATAAAAATCGCAAGAAACTAGATTTAAAAGTATTTATTAAGTGCCATTCCTTTAAATAAAAGAAATTGAGACTTTCGTGATTTGGTATTTTTCGTTTATAAATATTGTAATGATAAATAAAACTTTCAAAACACGTTAATTACGGATATAAATCGCGAAAGTAAATTAAAAACAGTATCAACAATATTTTATAAAATGTCTTTAAATTGTTAAAAGACCTAGTTAAATCGTATCCTAGCCAAAAACTCTACACTTCATTGACAAAATTATATCCTACTTTTGTAGATTTTAATAAGTTCTATAGTTATCTAGAAGTGCACTATCAGAATGAAAACAAGACTTATTTTTGGAGCCGATATAAATGCAATATGCAAATAGTTATCTCCGCTACATATTACACAGCATTATCGACATTTGTTTTTGAAACAAAACTTATAGGTAATTTAATTACTTTTAATTTTAATTAATTAGTCGAGTTTCTGTTTATATTTACAATTGTATGTTCTTATTTTAAAAAGGGCGACTATAAGAGTTTCTTGTCGGTTCTTCTCTGTAGAAACTGCCTTCCGAACTGGTGGTAACTGTTTTGTAATACCGTGACGATTCAAAAGTGTTACTTTATGTAGCCTAATTGAATAGAAATACTTTTGACTTTGACTTTAATTTGCTATAAATAAATTTCATATTCTATCTCTAATTATAATCTATTATATCCATATCTATGACAATCATTCTTCAATAGAAATCAAGGTCATATTCCTTTTTCATATTATATTATTATTACATCATATAATCTGAAAGAAATCAAGAAAATTCGTGATAGAAAGAGCGAGAAATATCTGCATCTTTTTTATTTATTCACATATAAGGACATTCACTTTTCATTTCATTACAGAAGGTAAATGTTTAATTATGTATTAACAGTTACTTGAAAATGAAAATGAAAAATGAAAAAACCTTTATTTTCACCACAATACAAAAATTCTTTTTTAAAATAAAATAAAATTGAAATTAAAAATTTGTATTGCTGAGGGAATTTATCAGAGGCGAAAACATCGTTGACTTCCTCACTAGGCTCAGCCTGTATCGAGGAAGTCAATCTATATACATATTTCTTTATAACAAACTGCGTTTATAGTATTATTTCTTCCGTTT
>DWAJ01003582.1:0-14497 GCA_018238005.1 Eurema mandarina
CCGCCATTATGGAGCTTAATGCTTATGCGCCCTCTACTAATATTCATAGACAACTTAAGAATGATGCGATACGATGCGTGAAGCGCGGCAAATTCAAATACGATGAACAGTTATATCTGTCATTACACATAAATAAACTTCTTTATTCTTACAAATATTTTAACAAATCAATAGTATATTAATTAAGGTCGACAATTAAATATATCTGAAAACAATTTTAAAACGTCTAAAAGCGTCACCTTTATCTTCATGTGTGCCATTGGTCGCGCCGTTACACTTGTTGACGCCGTTGTGTCCGTTCACTCCGTTGACTCCGTTGACGCCGTTGACCCCGTTGACGACGACGCCGTTGACCCCGTTGACGCCGTTGACGCGCTCGTCGACGTCGGTGTCGGTGTCGTCGTCGGAGCCGAGCTCGGAGGCGCCGCAGCCGACGCCGACGATCAGGCGCGGCATGTCCGCCTCGTCTTTCAACCAGGGGTGCTCCAGGCACTCTTCCACTGTAAGACGACCCCTGGAATAGCACGGTTCAAATTAGATCGTGTATACAATGATGTAAATCAATTTTTATATTTAGGCAAGCTTTATTTTAAATTAGTTAAAGCAATAGACAGGCTTTTGGCTTTATACATTTTTTCTAGAATTAAATCATAAACCATTATGTCTTACAAACGTCAGAAAAAAATAGCGTCCTAAAATTCTTGGAGCGTAAGGTAACAATCATGGTACTCACTTTGGATCAACCACAAGAGTCTCCTTTATAAACTGCATCGCCCGCTGCGAGACGCCGCGGAACAGGTCCTTGGGGAAGCTGAGCTGGCACTGCGCGATGTTCAGGTACGTCTCCTGCTTGGTGTCGCCCGCGAACGGCGAGTAGCCGCTCAGCAGCACGTAGGCGAGCACGCCCACCGACCAGATGTCCGCCGCCAGCGACAGCGGCTCGTACGACAGGATTTCGGGTGCTGCAATGGTATAGAACAAGATGTAAGCAGAATGTTCCAGAACGTCTTCTATATAAATTAGACAAGCCTTAGCGGCAACAATATGGCCCTTTATAAATAACTTAGATGGAATTTTATAAACCACTTCCTGCATCTTGGACAAGCTGCCAATGAGAAGGAAGTGCATACAGTTTGAATTAAGTCCTTAAGGATATATCCTTAAGGATTTTGATCACTAGCTTCTGATTAATGAGCTCTAAATGTGGCACAGACGATTGGTCCTCCAAACTCACCGACATAATCCCTAGTGCCGAGTATCTCCCGCACGTGCGCGCCGGGCTGTATGGCGCGGCTGATGCCGAAGTCGCAAATGACCAGCTCCTCGCCGCCGGCGGAGAGCAGCAGGTTCTGCGGCTTGAGGTCGAGGTGCGCGACGCGGCGCGCGTGCAGGTGCGCCAGGCCCTCCAGCACGTGCCTCAGGGCGCGTCTCGCGGCACCCTCCGTCAGACGCTCCTCCTCGTCGAGCAGGCGCTGGAGCTCACCGCCTTCGCATAACTCTAGTACTATGGCAACTTCTGAACGGGTCTCGTATACCTGCAATATTAGGCAAACGGTTATTACTTGCTGATGAGATTTTTTGAGAAATCAAAAAGGTCAACACTTTTTACGAATTTATTGTTTTTAAATCAATACTAACATGTCATAAAAACAAAGTGCTCACTAATTTATTGATTTAATATGGAATTCACTCGACAGGTTCCCAAAAGGAAAATTATTCAACGAAAATATATATGAATCGTATTCTGATAACTTTAATTATTTATTATTGTCATTGGAAACTAGGCTTGGTCACGATTTAAGCCACGTGTTTGCGGTGTGTATACTGTGTCCCTGTAATGTAATACCGGTGGGTGTGAAGGAATCTCGGCGAATAATTGTAATATAGATTATTATAAAGGGATTACAACACGTGCCAGGCGCGCACGTGCTGTTGCTCTTACAATGGGATTTATGGGATGTATGTATACGTTCTTATTTCATGACAATGGGTTTCTTTTTCCAACACGTGTTACAGATTTAGGGAAAAGCAAGATTGTTGAAAACTGTTATAAGCCTTGGAAACGGACACAGGTGGCTAAGCTTAGCAAGAAATATACATATAAATAGCTCGAATCAGCGTTTACTAGGTGCCAGGTGTACTAGGTGCCGGGTATTCCAGGTACCGGGCGTACTAGGTGCCGGGTATTCTAGGTACCGGGCGTACTAGGTTCCAGATATTACTAGGTGCAGAGCGTACTAGGTGCCGCGTGTACTAGGTGCCGGGTCTACTAGGTGCCGCGTGTACTAGGCGCCGCGTCTACTAGATGCCGGGTTTAGCGCGTAGGTGCCGTAGGTGTAGGGGGTGCACTAACCTCGTGTAAGCGTACAACGCGCGCGCAGTCGGCGCACAGCGCGAGCACGGCCACCTCGTGCTGGATCTCGCGCGTGGTGTCGGCCGCGCGCCGCCGCTTGCGGATGAACTTCGCCGCGTACTCCGCGCCCGACACCAGGTGCCGGATCTTGCGCACCGATGCGAATTTGCCCCTGAAACATACGCAAAAATAAATTAATTATTCATTCTAATATTATGTAAAAGTTTATAAGAATATATCGATAAATCTATGTTTGTTCTTCTTTCAGGCAAAAACGGGTGCACACAAAACTTTAATATCTATGAACAACATGACGTGACTTTTTTTAGATTATAAGAGGGTCGCTTATTATCTTATATATTGTAGAATTTTTTTTCTGATCTTACGTAGCTTAATTGTATAATTATATAAGTATCATGCGCCATCAACAATGCTAAGGCAGAAAATTAAGGCACAATAAAAATACTACTCAAGCGACGAGAAAATGCAAAAGGAAAAATTCTATTCATCTTTCAAAAGTCAGCCTGCGCCAGAAACCTATTTTTAAGGACAATATTCATTTCAGCCCTTTATTCGTGTCCTAGATATCTTCTTCCTCATTCTCGAATCATTCAGAAATTTTAATTATCCATGAGAGAGCGATATTAAACTAAATTTCTATACGTATTCTCATAGCGAAGTCTATAATAAATGTTATTTAACTCAAAATCAATACTAGTCTACACCGAGTGCGATATTACGACGACGCATTACGGGTATACCAAACCTATTATATATTCCTTCTAACTAATAAATGTTATAACGAAAACAAAACTAGAATCGATACTTAATTTACGAAACAATAAATAATTCATGTTAATGAACTACTGCTACACCGCATATAACACGACTGTCGGCCGAATAGATTACGTAGATCGGCATAAACACACGGGGAACATCGCCGCGCTAATGAACAATATTATCTTAGCGTCATTTACTTTTATGGCGCGCCCATTTTAGTGCGCTAGGTACATTCATAACTTAACAACGTAACATTACATTAATAATGTTCTAATTTTAAATGCGTTTTGTTTAAAGAGTTTGATATTTAATTTTACTTAAAAAATTCAGACGGCTCTTCTTTGAACGAATTGTTTTTTAAAGTGATATTGATAGTGGTCTTCAAAACAATACAATTATTTTGTAATGCTATGACGATTCAAATTATCTAAGCACAGTTAAATGAAAGATACTAATCAAGTCTGAAATAGATACATTAAAATTTATTATTAACACATTAAAAATTATAACTCTTACAATCATATTATAATTAGTAATTTTATAATCGCGGAACGC
This sequence comes from Eurema mandarina, assembly GCA_018238005.1. Taxonomy (NCBI): domain Eukaryota; kingdom Metazoa; phylum Arthropoda; class Insecta; order Lepidoptera; family Pieridae; genus Eurema; species Eurema mandarina. The sequence continues at coordinate 3,689 of DWAJ01003582.1, forward strand.
CGAGAATGCCTATCTATATTAAGTTCTTTAACAACCTATATAACTTATTCAACTCAACAATATTCAACATAATATTTCATTAACATTCATTTAGAGTTAGTTTTAAGTCTGTCGGAGAGTTACCGTTAACTATAAGAGGCTGTAATTAGATGCTTTTATTACGACAACAAGGCGAGATAAACATCTCTTAGCGCAAGTCTGCGGGGCATTTGTCACGATAATTGCGCTCGCGAATGACACGCGCGCGCGTGGTGCTAACATTCGACTCGTTAACCCGTCTAGGAGACCACTACTGGTACTTAATATTTAAAACATCAAATTACTTGCCAAAACTTTGCGTCAAAATCAAGCCAATTTTTACTACCGGATACTATGATCATGATCATGATAGCTGATACTATCTACGTTCAGCTTTCGGACATAAGTGTTGTAACACCCTGTATAATCATTCGGTCACAAATCCTCCCATTTGCCGGAATGCCCATTAACACACCACTTCAGGCGTTTTGTCTTCATTTAACACGTTCGCTCGTATCGTTAAAATGAATTACTGTAAATCGTCACACTACTACTGTTTTATGTCGTAATTAGGATATGGATCATGGTTTTAGACTTGCATAGGTTTTTGCTTCGTAGTGATATAAATTTTGGAACTCACTATATAAAAAAACCAATCGCATCCTACGGTTTCGCTAACATTTCTTTAACCATTTATCGTTTGTTCAATGGCTCCTGTCACCGGAGAACAGTATTGCTTTACAATCGTGATGATTTTCTACAAATCAATCAAATAATTTGGAAGTCTATTAAATACAAACAAACAAACAAACAATCAAACCTTCTTCGTCTATAATATTAGTAACTAAAGACATCGATACTTTAAACCTTGAGTTGCCTTATTAACATTTTCCATGACTAAGCATTTATTTCCATGCGCTGTTCGGGATATGACACCAATTACCTATTATCATACCACTCAAATATTTCAAAGGCTAGACTGCAAAGACTTCAGACGGGCAAAAAACGGTCTAAGAATAGACCTAGACACGTTCCTTGTTATTTGAAAAGCGTTTAGGGTCTGCGCGTTTCGCCGCGGCTGTCTGGGAGCTAGTTTCACGGTACACCACCATAAAGTGAATTGCGGCTACATATTAAAGTATAGTGAGCTCAGTGCCGGAGTAAGACTTACTGATGCCTTATCTGTACATATAAAGCTTAATAACTTATATAAAGCTTAAGTACTTTTTTATTTTAATAGAGAAACGCAAGAAGAAGTTCTTCTCTGTAGGCATACTGCCTTCCGAACTATTGTTAAACTATTGTTTTATATCTAAACTATTGATTATTATACTAGTCCTGGTAAACCTAACTACCCCGTAGACTTAAATCTAATTTGAAGTACTTTGAGTCTCTTTCTACCCAAAAAAAACTGAAAAAATATTTCGTGGAAATTAACTTTAGGAGTTTTTCGGAGCCAATTTCATTAGTACCTAACTGTTCCTCTAAAAGCCTTAGTTTATTCCCTCTAAAGTTGTTCCACGCAGGAACAACTCCAGGACTATACTCAGGTGTTTAATTTCATTTAGGATAAATCCGGGACTGAATAAAGCGTACACTTTGGTCGCAATTAGCGCGCGGGCGCGGCGCGGCGCATGCGCGCTGCGAGCGGCCTGTCAACGGTACATCCACTTAGCTGAGATATTAGTACGAATTGTTTCTTACTCCGTTTCCTTGGTGCTGAGAAACACGGATTCATTGCTAGAGACAATTTTTAAGGTGAACATTATGCATGCGTGCTTTTAAATGAATTTGATTTCATATATCACTTCGTAGTTTAAAAGTTGCCTTTGGGAACCTCCCTTAAAAAATCTAGTACATACACGCATAATTTCACGAAAAACCATTTAAAAAAATTTTTGAAACTGAATTTATCATATTGCAATTATTACAAAAATCCATCGGAAATATAAATAAAATGTTCCACGACTGAAAAGTAATGTTCAAAACGATTTACGTGTCTTAGAATTCGTTCGTCATTCAAAATCTATTAATAACAAATCTCTTGTTAAATTAAACTCAAGATGATATAGTATACAATTCATGATATAGTCCCGAAGGCCGACACCTCGTTTAAATACAGGTGACAATTATTAAGTGCGCAATTCGGACGCCCACAGCTTGACTATAATCATAATTTATAAGTTTCTCGATTACAAATAAATAATTAATTCGTTCTACAGATGTCACCTTTTGACATACATAGCCACACTTAAAGGCTTTTTTCATTCCTAGAACATATAAACGTTGTTACTGTAACTAAAAGTGCATTATTAAAATAATTTGAACCGATTTAAAGCAATTCCATATTCGAATAACGACCGATAATCAATCTCATCACCGCAACGCAACATAATATTTGGATAATGAATCGATTACGACGTCTCGTCTCAGCATTAGAAGCGATCGAGATAAACTCGAGCGCATCGAGTCGAGCCGATTAAGAAATTAATATAATTCCAGTGGACGGATGGTGCAAGAGTCGATCGATCGATATTATCGATAACGATCGCGATCGAGTCGCTTTCGACGGTTCAAGTTCATAATTACGTAACACGTTTCGAGTTTGCGCTTCAACATTTTATCTAAAGAGGATTAGATCGATATAAATATTTGAAAATGTTGTAACATTTTATTCAAGTAATGTAGCGTGTTATTTAATTTTAAAACAGTATTATATTTTTCAGAGATTTCCTCCTAAATTTACTCTACTTACTGAGTTACGTAAAGATTATTCTTTACGTAAATGTACTCTATAATAATAGTATACTGTATACCTTTCAGTTAATGACTATAATCGTGTATGCTTACCACTAGAGACAAAGCCCACCAGTATTTTATATTAGCTGTGCAATAGCACATCTTTATTTATTCGATATTTTTAGTACCGTATATCTTGGAGGGCTTCTTTGATTCATAAATAATAAACTTCCTGTTTATTGTTAAACAATTTCTAAACCATACTTTACCTCTTTATCAATAACCATACGTCGTCACTGACCAATCAATAACCAAATCGCTCTAGTCACTGTCAAGGACGCTTTCTTGATCGACGGTACGCGTTGCGTTACGTCACGTCACGCGCTTGATCCGTGGTTCGCGTGCAGTTGCCTAACCGTCAACGTCAAGACGATACACCTACAGCTGGTTCAGATGGACGTTCAATCAACATTGACAGCGCCACGGTCATAACGAAACCAGTTCGACGGGCCGACATTCGTCACCGTGAAACGCGACTGTCCAGCTCGCTACATTTGGCCACAGGCTACACGTAACCAATGACTTTGAAAATAAAGTACGTGTAAAAACATTGCCAATCTATTCCAGTACATATTTCTACACAAAGTTTTTTCCAAAATCCTATATTCGAAATGTTAACACGGAATCTATCGGACGAAAATAGATCATAGTAACGGGGGTGAAAACACTTTCAATTAATAAATTTGTCAATTATTAAATAAACACGAACTACTACTACTATTGTAATTGTTTTAAAGGATCTTTTACCACAACTAAACACGATATCATTATCTGTCTTTTACTATTTTACTGTTCTGTTTTTGTTATGTCAAAATTAAGCACACCTACACGAGGCCAAAACTTCAACTAAGAATACGCAACAACTATTAAAGTATTAACATTTCATCGATACCGATAATAACTCATCCATACACATTGCTCGCCGACACGGCGTTGCGACAAAAAATATCGAGACGACGACACAATGATATATCGGCGCACGACGACACAACGGGTCACAATTTACACATTACTTGCGCCGCTAGTGAAATTGTTTTATATGGAAAAATGAGTGTTTTATCAGTGCGTTCGCATATTCATCGGCGCGCCGTAAATACTTGTTGGTCGCCAATTGATGCGATGTCGACGCATTGCGCTAATGGGCCGACTATTGTGTTCATATCGTTCGGAGTATTCCTTGTCGTTTGATTTGTTTTTAACGAATGTTTGAGGAATAGATAATACTCTTTATTAATGGAACATGCAACATTCAAGCTAAATTGTGTTAATCAAGGTATATGAAGAATTTCAGCTAAGTCCCATCAGTACTGTACGCGTAGGAAAAACACACACACACACACACACACACGCACACACACACACACACACACACATTTACAAATCTTCACAAACAAAACAATACATATAGTTTTACAAATTATTAGTAAAAAAATATAACCGATTTCTAAGCGGTTTCTTTTATCAGATACAGTGATTTAAGAACAAGATTTATGTGTTTAATACATGCATTTCTGTGGTTACAACCGCGGGGTTAGTAATGTATAAAATATAACGAAGTATCATAAAATAATTAAACCATATACCTAATATGTGTACACAAGAAAGCTGAATATATCATGACAGAATTGCAAACAACTTGATAACCGCCAAACACTATACAATTATCTTTTAATTTTATTGTAAATCAATCTTAGCCATTTTTTCGTCAGCCATCTGTCCCGGGCAGGTGTAAGCAGCACCCAAATCAGCCAGCCGCACATCTGCGACTCTTTATCGAAGCATTTCGTCTTGCATCATCAGTGTTAACAATCTTTTTTGTTTGCTTTTCAATGTCAACTAATTGAGTTGTGATTCGGAGGTGACTATTATCGACTATCGACTTAAAATTTGTTTTATACCTTATTTAGGTCTTAAATAAAAAAAAAGGTAATTTTATATATTTTAAATGTATTCACTGTTCAGCTAGTAACTGAATTTGAGTTTATTTTAATGTCTTTTTCAAGTCATCTATCTAGTCATACCAACAATTCGGGTCGGGAATAACAAAGGCTTTAAGAAATTCAAAACTCGAGTGCAGTACGCGTCACGAATCTTTAGCGCTGAACAAACCCTGCGCAGAAGTCAAAAATAAGGTATCGAGGTAACGGCGCGGCGCGCGGGGCGCGTGGTCGTCGGGTGCGCGAGCGTTGATTGGTTGTCCCAGTCGTGTTGTCTTTCTCGCACCAATACGTCAATTACGAGCGCGATTCTACCGGTGCGTAGCTATTATATAAACATAAAATAAACATCTATCTGGTTAAAATATCGATTCACCCCACAGCGCATGGTAGCAAGGTCGCTTGTAAAGTGAAATGTGTTTGACCTACTTACCTATTTGAGGGAGGACCTTCATCGATCCGGGGCTTTCGTCCCGGACATGTTAATTTAACATTACAATGTAAAAGGTAAAAGGCTTTTCGATCGCATAACAGTTTGTTTTAATATATTTACAACATTAAAGATAGTCCTTATACTATGGACCATTTACAATTTTTTATACTATATTGTTACTAGGTACTTCTTTTTTATCAAAAGTCTGAAAGTTACAGCTTTCTAGACACGAGCCGCTTCTAAATAAAAAAAAGAATAACATTTATTCATCTTTAATTCAGTCAAACACATGATTATTTCTGGTACTTTATTTTTGGAGTCGGTACGTAGCTACATTCGGAGTACCAGGACGTAATAACATCGTAGGAGGTTCAACAATCCAAGTGGTATCAAATGTTCGAGGGTTGTGCACACGCAATCAACTTTAAATTAAAATTCAAACGCATTGTTGAGAGCGCAATTCGTATCGCCCTATTGGGAGTTATTAATAACATTTCAAATGAAGTTGTCAAAAACATACAATCTCGTTTATTGTTTGTGGACTGCGCTCGTTAAATTAACTACTTTATGAAGCGAACTACATTTTACTTAAATATTTTTATACAAAAAATTCACAATACTTGATTTAAATAGGATAAGGAGAGCTGAATTCTTTTATGGACTCATTTTTTTTCATTTCATGCTCATTTTAAAAACGTAACATCAACACAGCTTTTCCTTGACGGACCTTAATGATAAATAATGATGACCAGGATATACCAGGATGACCACGCATCGTGTACGACCCCTGCGGCCTGCCCCAGCTAGGAGACACGGGATCTTAAGTGAAACAAGTCGCAACCATATACACAACAATATCACGGCGATATCTTATCTAACATCTTTGTAACAAGAATCTACCTGTTGTTTTAACACTGATACCAGCACAAAGATTGCCACACAAGACTTTTCTAGAACATTATCTTAGTTATATTTTAAATAGGAAACACAAAAAACTAACACGACTGCGTAATATTTAAAATTTGATTGTTCCGGAAACACTCGTGTCTATTCAAAACTCATAACCTATATTTCTAATTTCAATTATTAAAGCAAAACACGAGTACAGACAGACAACGTAAAATGGCTTTGCTTGTTTTATATGTAATTAGCGCTCCCCACGGTTTAGCTTGCATATTTTTTGCATGTGCAAAATATAAAACTTCCTCTTGAATCGTTCTATTAAAAAAAATCAACAATAAAAAAATCGGGTGCGTGGCCTTAAATAATTCAGCATACATGGAGACAGTGATAGCGACTTTTATTTTATACTTCATCTTATTATATGTAAAATGTGATACCGACATTTCATATGCTATGACAAAAAGTAGGATGATTGATGATTAGGAAAAACTAACTTACTGACTAACAAATAACTAAGTTTTTTGTAAATCTCTTGTAGCGTGCACATAACCTCAAAATTAACCGCCTGCGCGCGCTGTCAGCGGTCTCTTTAATCCGCTAATCGGCGCGAAAACAATGGGATGACATACGCACTACCGTAGGTACCTCATTAGCACGTAGGATGATATGCGCACTACCGTTCCTCGCTTACGCTTACAATTATATAGAAACATCGCCTCATTTGCATATAGCTCGGGCCCACGTTGGGAACAATGATCGATTACGGACAGACAAGACGTTTACTGGTAAACAATACAAGAAGAATGTACAACGTTTAGTAGTAGAAGAAAATGTTTCACTTAGTTCTAATACAGATATAATGAAAACAGTGAAAACTATAGAAATTTAATATGAAAGCTACTTAGTAAAGATATTGCCGTAAAACAATATTTTAAGTATTCATTATTTTAGACTCAGATTTAAATTACATATATGTAATAATGATTTTTATAGGCATGTATAAATCTATATAAGAATACATAAATATCTAGGAAGGGCGATGTAACTTTCTTCTGTAACAAAGGAATGATCTTCGAACCAGTCGAAAAACTGTCGACAAAGATATCGACTTAGTTTGAGTTCTAATACAGTCTCTAATAAATATTATAGATGCGCTTCAGAACTCGGCTCTTGATATGGCTCATATGCTTAATTAATCTCTTAGTAGATCGATTTTAATGCAATATCCGTGGCGGTCTCGTCTCGTATTCTTCAATAATTATATTATTATTTGACGACCGCTTGGCGCAGTGGTAGCATAAACTGCTTTCTGCGCGAAGGGTCGTGGGTTCGATCCCCACACCGGAAAAATATATTTATAATTTACATTTGTATTTTTCTGCGGTCTGGGTGTTGCTATGTATTGTATGTATGTATTTACAAAAGAAAAGTATGTATATGTAATTTATTCCGTTATCTAGTTGCCATAACACAAGCTTCGGCTTAGCTCGGAACTAGATGGCGCTGTGTATAAATGTCCTGAAAATATTTAATAATAATTTAATGTAAATTATGTTCAAACAATATTCCGTCCTTTCTCTTAATATTTCATTAACTCAAAATAACTTACTTTAACGCAAATTCAACTATTTTAATAGACTAAGTACAAGCTTTCGTAAAGTTACAAACTATGCAAGTTTATTGCGTCGGTTTCCATGTTTAATGCTAACGTACTTACAAAAATATTTAAGGTGCATTATCGTTCGGTACACGCCAACGCTGTTAAGAAATTCCAAAGTGTAGTTAAATTTTAATTATATAGTAATTTCACAATCCATACTTCCATACTAATTTTATAAATGCGAAACTCTGTCTGTCTGAATGTCTGTTTGTCTGTCTTTCCATCACGCTAAAACTACTGAACCGATTAGAACGAAATTTGGTACATAGATAGTCTAAAGCCTGGGGAAGGACATAGGCTATTATAAATTACATATACATACTTTTAATTTGTAAATACATACATACAATACATAGCAACAACCAGACCCCAGAAAAATACAAATGTAAATTACAAATATATTTTTCTGGTATGGGGATCGAACCCACGACCCTCCGCGTAGAAAGCAGTTGTGCTACCACTGCGCCAGGCGGTCGTCAATAACGAACCCCTTCCAGTTTATTCCCCAATATGTAACCTTGTTCTGCCAAATAATTTAAGCCTCAAAATTTAGCCCTAGTATCGGATAGGCGATAAATTTGCGGCTTACAGATGTAATACCTAAACCGTTTGCTGTAGGCTGCATGCTTCCTCCGCGATTACACTGAGATGTCTCTATAATTACAATGTAATGAACGTATAAGTATAGTATACTAGCTAATACTCATTACTTGTATCACTTGATATTAGAATTTGGCAACGTACCGTTACATTTAGTTGTACTCTGTAGAAACTGCCTTCCGAACCGGTGGTAAATATTTTGCAATACCAGGACGATGTGTTACTATATGTAGCCTTGTTGAATAAAGATACTTTTAACTTTGACTTTTAATAGTGATACATAATTGTTTTGTAATACTATGACGATTGAAAAGTCTAACTATATGTAGCCTAGTTCAATAAAGATACTTGTCGGGTGCGCGAGCGTTGATTGATTCCTCCAGACGTGTTGTCTTTCTCCCACCAATACGTCAATTACGAGCGTGATTCTGCCGATGCGCAGCTATTTTCGTCCAGCGCTAAACATTCGTGACGCGAGCTATCAAATGGAAATTTACAGCCCAGTTGTCTATCATTTTCATCAATAAAATTTTAATAAGAATATGTCATTAAAGGAACTAATACTTTTGACACTATTTTGGGTAAAAATGTTCCCTATATATTTCCGGGAACAGATCACCTCGGGTAGCCGGGGTAAAGCATTGTATAAAGGAATTTCTAATGAAAGGCTAATTAATTAAATTTTATTAAAAATTATGGCAAATTGAAAACTTCGTTACATTCCAATTAAGTTCAGGAAAATAATAATTGATATTAATATTGGTTTTCTGTCTAGTTTCTTCTTACTGGTTTCCTTGTTCGAACACTATTTACCTGAACAAATAAACAAAACGTTCTAATTAGGTAAACTACTTTAATTATATTAAATCTTTTAGCTTTACTTGTGTCTTATTAATATTTAAAGAAATTTCTATGTTCTCTGTAATACTAATATCTTGTCACCTTATACATTAAATCGATTCAATAGAACATATATATCTAAAAGGCCGGCAACACACTCGAAACGACGTACACTACGCATCACTTAACATCTTATCTCTAATATCACTAGTCTCTAAATAATATAAATCAAAAGTCTCTTTGTCCCTATAGGTATCCCTATGTATGCTTAAATTTTTAAAACTATGCAACCGATTTTTTATATTGTTCTTTTAATAGATAGTGATTCATGAAGAAGATTTATATGTTCAAGATATGCTTGCGCAGTCTTGGCTGGCCGCTTGTATAAAAAAAAATTAACATCCTCTTTTCAATAACCTGGCAACCCCATAATTCTGTATCCAACACAACTTGAAGTACGCAACAAAGTTCGAAATATAAATTAAATATTCCACAAATATATTTTACAACGAGAGCCATTAATTAATGACGCTGTAACTTTGAATGGCTGTCATCGATACGTACGATGCAATTAACCCACTTAGCAACATATCGCTGGTGGAAATTAATGAGATTTTGTTAAAATATAGGTATCATATTTCTCATCAATTCAGTTCAAGTGAAACTTATTTAACCGCTTGAGCATTTTATTTTTTATTTGAAAAACTTATGATATCATATTATTTAAAGTAGAAAAAGAAATAAATGGGCAAATGTTGACCTTATAAATATAAATAGTTATTTCCACTAGACAACTTCAATGTTGCATTTAATTATACTTATTTAAAACACAATAATCTAACAAGTCGGTATTAGAAATACATAAACCCGATAAAACGCCAGCATACTGATCGTATAAAATTCCTATCACACCTAACAAACGGCCTGATGACCTTGAAGACCTGAACCGTTTTCCACCAAACGTAGCCAAAGCATACTAAAACCCGCATGGAAATCGGATCATCCGTTTGGAAGCTACGTTGCCTCAGACAGATATAAACACACATTGATACACACACACACACCCACACACACAGATACACACAGACAGCTATTTCTGCCGGGCAACCTCATAGGATGAAATAGTAAGAAGTAGTTTCAAAACTGTGTTATCACATTTAAAAAGAATTTTGTCTGTAATTAACTGAAAAATCATAAACAAAGCTACACGGACCGATATTTTATAAACAACACAAGATATTTTCAAAACAACACGGCCATAACATTGAAAAATAATATTGTTTGAAACCGGAACGGATTGTTTTGCTTCAAATTTAATTAAGAAAAAACATATCGCAAACACACCGGCACTTTGGGGAAACACCTCGGGCTAAGGTTTCTAGAAATACCCTCAATTTTATAAAATAATTTTTATTCTTTACGCTTTTTGAATGTATAGTACGCGTCACGAATCTTTAGCGCTGAACGAAACCTGCGCAGACGTCAAAAATAAGGTATCGAGGTAACGGCGCGGCGCGCTGGGCGCGTGATCCTCGGGTTCGCGAGCGTTGATTGGTTGTCCCAGTCGTATTGTCTTTTTCGCACCAATACGTCAATTACGAGCGCGATTCTACCGATGC
>DWAJ01003583.1:0-14496 GCA_018238005.1 Eurema mandarina
CGCGTGATCGTCGGGTGCGCGAGCGTTGATTGGTTGTCCCAGTCGTGTTGTCTTTCTCGCACCAATACGTCAATTACGAGCGCGATTATACCGATGCGCAGCTATTCTCGTCAATCGCTAAACATAAATGACGCGTACTATACTATTAGTTACCTTGAGCTTTAGTTCCAGACTGTGTCTTCCATAGTTTTAACATAAGCTGCGCCTGCTCTGATGTAGTAATACGCTTAGCCTGAATCTGGTTGACGGTTGCCACACTCACACCCAATTCGTAGGCCAACGCAACCCAGTCCTTTCCAAGCAGGTTGCAGATGTCTTCAAGCCTAATGGAAGAAAGTATATGTAGATTAAATATTCATTAACTAGTAAAATGTTAAAATAATGGGCTCTAACGATAATTTCTAATATCACTAAATTTTAAAAAGTCCATCCTTGTTAAAGTACTATTTATTTATTTATTTATTTCTTATATTATTTTCTTACATATTTTACATTATAAATCATCTTAACACTAAAACATATCATTCATTTAATTGTTCCTATAATTTAAAAATAATTTATGATAATCTTTTGTCACAAAACTTAGGTATGCCAGAAGAATAAAATAAATATTGTATTTAAAATAGTGTGTAACGAATGTGTTAACATTTGACTAGGTATAGTATAAGTATGAACACTTTTATTGGATTAAAATTGTATAAGCTGTTAACTGACCTTGGATCACTAAGCCTCTGTCTCCATATAGCTTCTTGCTCCTCGGTACGTCTCGGAAGAGTATCCGATTGCACGGGCGATATTCTTTCAGCCGCTATGTCATCTGGCACCATAATATTCAAAACCGCAATCTAAAATCAATAATTGGTTCCATTTAATTGCGCAGGTCACACTAATGTGGTTTAAATTAGTATATTAATGTTTTATTTGTCCCGAATATTTATAGTCCAACTACCTTTTTATGGCCTAATCTGTTTTAATGTGAGTTTACTTAACATTATCATTTCATTTAATCATTAATAATTAGAAAGATCTATTTTTTATATTAATGATAAGGTATATACGTATAGCGACCATTCCTAATGAATTCTGAATAGCGCTTATATTATTAATTTGAGACATAGCATATGTTAAACTACCCGACATCGACCACAACGGTCTATCGGCTGCTCGAGGATTCCTTTGGTTCAGACGATTTCTGTACATACGTATTCATAGAAAAAAACAAACCGGTGTGGGTGATGGTTCTCCCTTAGGAACCTTAGGGTCCCTCATGAACTGACAGCGACAGATTGGATCCAGGTCTTGCGTCTTAATCATAACGGGGAAGGCGACACGGTTTTCCCGGAATGCTCTGAAGGGTATGGAGAGCTGCTCTCCTGATTTGGCGACTGGTACCAGGTTGCCACCGAATTCTAGGTATACTGGTTTACCTTCATGGACCTGGAAATGTATGATTATGCTATAATTACGAAATATTAAGAGACAATACTATGGCTATGATTTAAATTGTATTATAAATATAATCATAATCATAGTTGAGTCCGCTAAGGATCCTGTTATCTATATATAATCTACTAATGTAATACGGAAGATTTTTGTCTTATAATCCGACACAATCCTTGGTCCTTTTATTAAAACCACGGAAAATACGAAAATTTGTTGTAAAACTAGGTTCTAGAAATTACCTCTACATCACGGCTCTTAGCCACTTGTAGGAACCGTTGTATACGTTCCAAGGTCTTATCTTCCTTGTCGTCGGTAACACAAAACATTCGCAATTGTGCCTGGCATTCATCTGTGCGTTTAGCATACACCACGAAACGGGCCATGAATGGTACGTGAATCGCTTCCCTGGAAACAGATGGTAGGATTTATTAATTTTTAGGAAAATCAACCAAGCAGTACTGCTCTTTTTAGTGCATCAGTAAATTCGAAGTAAATTTTTATATGATATGTGTGTTTAAACTGGGGTACAAATTTTGTTTGTCGTATGGTTTTTCTTATTTTGCTGTACCTGTATAATTCTGTAGCCATTTTAGTAGCGTCCTCCACATGCCTGCAATCGATAAGCCAATATCGAGCAGACACAGTTGTAGTGAAAGACACGCAATCATTCACAAATGTTAATGGTGTGTTCTCCGTCACATCTTCCCAATGAGCACGATTCGTTCCTCCTTAATCATAAAATACTCCATTAATATTATCAGAAATTTTTCTTACAAGTTTTTAAAGGTCTTCTTTAATTACACAAGCTGTTACTGGCAGTGGAGCGTTTGTCTTTTTACTGCCTCAAGAGCCTACACCATTACAATACATGCAAGCTTTAAACTACATCAAATTACTTTTACTCAACAAATCAAAAAGTGTTGTTTGAAAATTGTTGTTAGTTATATCGTCTAGAACTTTTGATTTTATAACAAAACATGAAACAGGTCAGAAGTTGGATAGAGAGGTTTAATAAACAAAATAAAAAAATGTTCCAAAACGGCCTATAGCAAACACACATCAAGCAAGGACTGCATACCACAGAAAAAAATAAACAACCTACCGTATCAGTCTTTGTTATGAAAAAGTGATTTGAATGGGACACACTCATATATGCTTCAACCCGTTAAGCACTGTGCTGTATTTTAAAAAATAAATAATGATATTGTCATCTAATTAATAAATTTTGGTAGTTTTGGAATATCGAAAAACAGATCTCTCGAAGGACATTCACTGAAAATAATAATTAAAAAATCCAATTGGCGTGCGTCATTCGGTCTAGAATAGTGAATAATATGATAAACTAAATGATACAAAATATAGAAAAATGAAAACGAAACAACATAATTGATAGGCCGTTTTGGAAAAGAATCGTCAGTTGAATAACAGCAAATAAACGAAAACCGGGAACACTGACGCAGAATGAAATGAGGATGACAGATAGTCGCTATGAAGATCAAGTATTTGTTCAAATTGTTATCAAAATACCGATGCATTAGTGTTTAGTAATTTACAGTGTGCTAGAAATTTTCAATATGTGTTATACTGAAACCACATGTAACCTAAAGTAAAATTGTTACGTGATAGATCAATTGTTTATATCTCATTGTTTATGATACAGAGTGAATGTGACTTTAAAAAGCAAGAACTTCAGCCCGTGCAAAGAAGAATTATGTAACAAAAGCAAACATGGAAAAGCATTCAAGTGAAGAGGTTCAAAAATACATTTGATATTTATACTCAGTGGAACTAAACTAGAGTATAATTATCAACGATAAAAGGGAACGTGAGTAGAAAATAAAAGGACCAAATTATAAATAAATAAATAAAATTGTGAAACAAAATTCGACATATCGATTTGGATTTATTGTATCTGTATAGTACCTCTAATTTTTTTACCTTCGAGAGATCTTTTGCGAAATACCCCTGTTGGTGCGCGTCGTTAGGTGGTGGCGTATAAATTGCCACACACGGTGAGCGTGCAACACACACAAACACGAGAACAAAGACATGTAGACACGCACAAAACGCACACATAGGGATTCATCCCTTTAGCTGCTTTGTGTATTTGCTATAAGCGTTATTAAAATGTCTCCCTAGCAGTGGCCCTAATCAGTGTTTGTAATATGTTATTTGATTTTTCTGATAAAGAGTTAATTCTACGCTATCATCGATCAACATGCTGATCCCATGGAAGATCACGAGTCATGGGATAGAGGTATACTGCGATAACTCTAATTTCGATAAATTTCAAAATACGCTAGTCTAATTAGTCCTTACTTTACCATCAATAAATGTTACTATTAAATTTCAACAATTTGTATAATACGTACTATCTTCTACAAATATTTTCAAATTGAGACTAACAAATTACGAACTGATTAGAGATAATTTATTTGAACTAATTCTACGTTACCTTTTGCTGTGTTGTAATGGAATATCAGAAGGATTTTAACATTATTTACTTTTAAAAATAGCAAATATTTCCGTAGCCTTTTTGAATATTAGCCTCACTTACCTCACTCATACGCAAAGCCTACTTATTATAGTTAGGTAACTCAATATAGCAAACAAAAGCCATACTCCATTGCAACACTTAAAAATACCTCAATAGTTTATGGAAGCCTATAACCTTTTAAATATTTTGAACATTACAATAATTTTTACCATAATTAATAATATACTAATATTTCTTTTAATTCATTTAGACAAGTCATAATGCTTCCATTTACTCAACTTGCATGAAGGTGTACGAAATATTTGAGAAGCATACCTGATATGGAGCAAAGGAGTCTAAGAGTTGGCGTTGATGATGTACCGTACTGGTTGGTCATGCCCTGGGTATGTGGTCTTGGAGCCGGCATGCTCAGGGTTATAGCTTTATGGAACTTCCGTCTGCGTGGTTCCACTGTCACTACTGGTGATACGGCTACACCACGTCCCAATAACTTTGCGGTAAGCTCCGAGTCTATTATTTGCGCCTGTAACATAAAAATATCGTTTAAATTACAAACTAATGAATCATAAGCTAAAGACCAAACGCGTAAGTCATTCATGCAATTAATTGGTGCTCATGACAAATAAAATGTACTTACCCTCGATGTTCAAACTTTCAAGTCCTTAGTAAGGTACACTGGTAGAAGTATTGTTTGTGTAAACAAAAGAAAGTAAAATGGTTGGGTGAGGTAGAGCAGACGGTGCACATAAAGCAATAATGAAAATATGAAATCACAATAAAAGCGGTAAGAAAATAATAATATCACACACCGATGTCTTTCATTATTTCTCACACATGCGCTTTCTCAAGATGCACACATATGCAAATACATAAGCTTCATATGCTAAATAAAATTGCTAAAATAAAATAAATTTACATCATGCAAATCTCACGTTTGGTCTTTAGGGGCATACAATAATTCACAGACATAATATTAGAGTTAGTAAAGAATACAATTAAACATTACCCAATAAATTTAGCGTATACCTTAAAAATACATACAATAAAATACGTCACTCCAATAGTTATATGAAGACAATGTCGTTGCAAATCGATGCTGTTTTTACAATAAAATACATACCATGCTATAGATAATATAGCCTAAAGACCAACAAGAGAATACAAGACAATTAATTCATTCAAATCGCGTCAAACGCTGTGTGAGAAAAATCATTACAATACAAAACTGATTTAGTGATTTCATATTGTTCCATTTGCTTCAATTAAAAAGATAGTCAGGTACATTATATGACTTTTATTTTTCATCTACAATATGTAATTTTAAGTCAATTCTAAATTTATTGGGTACATGTACTGTAGAGGAGTAACGTATATTCATGAAACCAATTATAAAATAGCGACAAACCATATTTATGTGACATTTTGTAAAGACTGGAAAATGGTCTGATAGAAAATTTCATTTGTAAATTTTATAAAATCACACGCCATATGCCATGAATATAATTTGTCTAGTCATGTAATAGATAATCGATTTTGCATTTGATTTACTCAATTAAAAATTAAAAACCCTTTAATTTTTTTATTACAATTTGAAATCTAAAAACAGCATTTAGCAATTATATTATGATGTAGTTGTACCACTCTGCTTATGGAGAAAGTTTTTTATTCCAAAAAGGATATTTAAAATATTAATCACTTAATTCTCTTGTGATATTTAAATAGAAACATTAAGGTAAATAGCCAAGTTGAAACATGTTATATTTTATAATTAAACGGGAAGATACGGATTATTATAATGTATAGAAAAAGCATCTTTTTATTCCACAAACTATTGACAGAATTACACTTATTCAAACTTCAGAGACTGAATATGTATTAAAAGATCCAAATACTAAAGGAACTACAGAATGTCTGGAATATCCGTTGGTCACAAAAAACTACATCTAATCTATTTCTGGCTGCAAATTTTGGCATCATATTTGTACTCATGTTACATCAGAGTATTATAATTAAAAAAAAACAGAACACAATGGATGGCAGTCAAGTAACGCACAACTTTCAACTGCACTTTTGACAACATTATTAGAAATAGAAATAAATTAAAATGCACGCAACTTTCGAACCACGAATAAAATAATTTTCTATCTTACATCTATGGTAACTACAAAAACTACGTATTCGATACATTTCATAAGTACTGTTAATTATACCGACTTAGCCGGTTACACATAATACTGATCGTATACTGACCTCGGTTCAGAATTTAGTTTGATCCCACAATTTATTAATGTTCTTATTGCCCTTGGAAGTTCCTTAGACCATAAGGAATTACTTTATTTAAAGTACCATCAGCAGTTATTAGATAATGGTTAATTTCTCAGCGAATATGTCCTTGATATATTACGATTGTCTATAAATCCACTTGCAATATATCCAGGACGTGTTTTTCCATAAAAAACGGATACTTCTTATTTAAGTTATGCCAATTTAACCTAATCGCCGTGAGTGATATGTTTTACTTCTGAATAGAAGTCAGTTTTCTTAAGTCTTAATTATTAATCTACCAAATTAAAGAGAACCGTTTCTTCTTGGAGACGTTATTGACGGTGATCTTTTTAAGGTTTTTATCCTTAACACCGCTGCGTGGTTTAAAGAGGTTTACCTGTAAGCCGACTTTTATTTTCTTGGTTAGAGCTCCTTGCGGGAAAACGGCCTGTACTTGCGGTACTACGGAACTCGATACCATACCACCTAGAAGACATATGTTTAGGTTAAACAGACAATTCACGTAAGAAGTCATAGTAATCGTAAAATCTAGAGGCAGAAAAATAAGTAGGAAAAGAAGAAACAAACGTAGATTTAGCCACCATTTTTATATAGAAATTGTATTTATGATACATATAGCAAACCTTATCATCTCTACCGTAAGACAAAGACTTAGTAAATGCACGTGAATGCTTCTTCTTGTACAAAGTTTCTTGAACTGATATGAATATTAAGGTTATTATGAAGTAGTAGTAAATTATACCTTCAGGTCCAATAGCATGCACCTCTTGTCGAATGCGAGATATAACCGCAAAGTATTGTGGAAAGTCATGAGTCAAGATGCGTGTAACCCGTGCTGCCTCCCAGCTTCGCTCCTCTTCACTCGTGTCTAAAATTTCAAGAATAAGGAATGTCATTATCATAGCAAATTATAATATATTTTGGGGGAAACAAAGCAGATGGGTATAAGTTGTAATATAAGCTGTATTACGACTTCCTTCGGTAATAAAGAGTCCTAAAATTGAGATTCTCACAAATGCATTGACGGTCTTAAAATACTGCTAAAAGAGAGGATTTGTAAAAAATAGAAATACAATTTGATATAAAAGAATAGGATGTGAAAATGGCATATCTGTATCAATGAAATGTTCTTTAGAATGTTCTAGAAGTGCAGAAGGCACATTTCCTTGAATGTCCACCATGAGTACCATTACTACGTCATTGGAATTTGTGTTGCATTTGGGTAAATTGCTACCATTGCCTAGTAACAAAACTATGTCAAATCATCTAAAATTTTCTAGAAGGACCTTCTATCTCCAGTGTTTTGTTGAGAATGTCCACCATAAGCACCAGCACGTCGTCACTGGACTTAATTTGAGTAAACTATAATCTATACCTTATAACTGAAAAATCTAGTATCATCTAGAATGTTCTAGAACTTACCTTCTATCTCCAGCGTCTCGTTGAGAATGTCCTGTACCACGTCGTCAGTTGCATCAGCGTTGTGTTCGCGCCAACTGCTGCCATTGTCTGATCTCAAGATGACTATTTCCCGCTCTTTCCCACGCAGAGACGCATAGTGTGGTACTTCTAGGATGACGGGCCTGAAAATATTTATATATTTTATTAATACTTAAGACGAGATCTCCATAATATATTTGTCCATAGACTTGTTTATTTATATAAGTTATCTTTGCCAATCCACTGATTTGGAAGCTTTTAATATGCTGGTAGGAGAGTTGTTGCAAGATCTTGGTTCATGATTATCACTTACCCCAAGAACTTAGCAGACACCGGTCCCATCTCCAACACCCTGGCAGCAAGAGCCTCACCCTCCATCAGGGGTGGCATGTGGTTTATTCGGGATGGCTTCAAATATCTGGAAGAATACACAACAAAATTTATAATATAAGATAGGTGAATATTGAATTTATTATGAAAATGAATCCCGACGCGGCGCGAAAAACAAAAATAATAAAATAGGGTAGATAAATAGTTGATTTTTCACATTTAGGGGGATGAAAAATAGATGTCTGATTCTTAGACCTAACATGTGAACGAATTTCACGAAAATCGAGCCATTTCGGAGGAGTACAATTGCCTACAAGCACCGTGTCAGGAGAATTTTATTCATAAGATAAAACGTACTGCAATAAATTGCAAACATTAAATATTTCGAGTATTTCAAGTTACCTAAGATTTAAATTATTTTAATAATTATCAAATCACATTATCATAAGAACGGCCAAAGTGTTTCAAAAGTACCGGGATAACATAATCACCTGCAAGTGATCCTAGTAGGTTGTTGGGCTGAAAGCGGCGGCACGATGACGCGCACGCCGCCCCCCGGCACCCGCGCAGCGCGCCGCCCCGCGCGTCCACCAGGAACGATACCAGGAAACTATGAGAAGAGAGCAGGTTAGTATTCTATATGCTTTACTTATTCATTCTAATATGAATTATTAATTCTATAGTGGTAAAACATTAACATGTAATGGTTGTATAATATGTGAATGTTGTATATATACCTGTAACTGGCTTTGCATATCAGTGTTTTTTTTTAATGAAAATTTTTGAAATGTTTGTATGTTTGCATGTAAAGCTGTTGGTATCTCTAAATAAAATAAATAAAAATAAAATAAAACAGTTATTAAAGGAGCGTTATTCAAGGACATGAATTATATACCTATTATTATAGTCACAAAAGTTGAAAGTGATACAGTGGAAATATTGCTTTTTTTAAATTTTTTTACAGTCATCTTATGAGCTAAAACAGAGCCCCACAAAACTGTTTTCACGGTTTGTCTGTGACTGCTAAAGATCTTATTATCTTCTTGTTTATTGCGTAAATAATATGGTTGCTTTTACTTACTTTTTCCATTGCAGCTTTTTCCTATTATTCCATATCCAGATAGCATGCGCATAAACTTAATTATTTACACCAATACATCTGAAATCATTTATCAATGTTTTAAATATGAGAAGTTAATCTTTCTAAATTTCAATGACTTTAGTTGCTACTCTAAATTTAAGAAATATTGTTTATTTTTATTTTTTTAATCATGATATCTGTTCGTATAATATATTGTCAAGTTTACTACGATGAATATTAACCCTACACAAAACGTCCCTCTTGAAATCCTATGGCTGCATACTTAAGAACAGGTAGGGTTTTTCACTATTTGTATGCTGTCACCTAATATGAAGTGGCTCATATGAAATCAAATTGTATTATTATAGTAAGATACTGACTTAGGCAGCGAGGGATCCACGTTGTAGCAGTAGCCTTCTGGCGCATGCGCAGTGCTGTATCGACTGATACTCTTGACCACGACCTCATTCTGTGGCGGGAAACCTAGCCCGTTGACAGATCCTATGGAATAAAGAAATATTTATATTAGAAAAGATTAGATATTGGAAGAAAAAAGCTTCAGATGATTTTTGGTATCTTCACAAATTAAGGGTAAAAATTACATCTCTTAAATTGCTTTTATTATATACGTCTATTACATTGCTATCAATTTCATTTTTCGTTGTATGAAATTATTAAATAGAGAGTCAGCTTAAAGATCATCAAAAACTAATACCAACGCAGCTAACAAAACAACGAGGATACAGCAACTGACCATGAGAAATTTCCATGATGTTCTTGTGGCTCATTGCTGATTCGGTTCTCTCGTCCTTGGTGACGTCAATCGGCAAGGAATCATCACCGAGTGACTTCATATCATCAGCTGTCAGGTATCTGTATGGCTGATCGTTGAGGATCGTGTCTTCACCTTTAAAAATAATTTTATAAATCTTTAAACATCTTTTTATATCAAACTCAATGTTGCAGCAAGTCAAAGTTATAAAAATTCTTACTTGGAATAAATAAGATTGAAAGTCAAGATTCCAAATTTTCCTTCTATTTTAATATTTATTATCCATATTAGGCTTATTAGGGATATTATATGTTTTTTTCAGCTGTTTTACTTATCAGAAGGTAAAGACATGTTTTAACTAGATAAACTAATAAATAATACACCTATTAATGAATTAATGGTAATGTTTAAATTACACTAGAAAAGGGAGACGTCCTTTAAAAACGGAGTTTAAATAATTTCTGACGTTCAATTTTTGCGTGTTAAAGACTAATAGGATATAGAACAAACCTCCTTCTTCTTCAGAATCAGACATAAAAGTCTCCAACATGGTTTCAGGAGCCACTACTTTGTATTTGTCCTGAGAGGCAGGAGCCAGCGACGGCTCCGATACTTCCTTCAATGTCTCCATCACTGTTACATAGCCCAGCTTGGATGCTATGTCTAATGGAGTCTGGCCATTCTGTCAGAAAATATTTATTTTTATAATATAAAGCTGCGCCCCGAATAGTTCCCGTTCCCGGGGCAATACCGAGATATAAAGTCAGTCCTGTATATTAATCAGGATATAACCTATCTACATACAAAATTTCAACTAAATCGATCCTGTAGTTTTTGCGTGAATGAATAACAAACATCCCTAGATTCTCACAATGTATCACATTTATAATATAAGCAGGATTTATTCCATATCTCGATACAGACCTTCTACTTTAAAGAATTCTGTTTCGAGAAAACATTTTATAAATACAAGCACGTTCTTACCACAGTTGTGGCGTTAGCGTCAGCCTTGTGTTCCAACAAAATGTTGACAATGTTGATGTGGCCCTGTTGAGCGGCGTGATGCAAAGCCGTGTATCTGAGGAGAAAATAAAATAACGTCAATTATACGTTAATTACGAAGTATTTATGATTGCATCTCTATTTCTATTTTTAAGTAATTTAAGTGAAGCAAACGTATTATCTTAATGGATTTCGTTAAAATGGATATACCCTCAGTTTTGTCACTTCACTGTTTTATTCATCAGATGAAAAGTAAATATACAGAATATACTATAGTTGATTGCTTTTGACTGAATCGGTATTGTACTTTAGACGTGAAGTTAGCAGGAATATATTATACTGTTATTTTTACATACACAAGAAATATTAATTATAGTAGCTTATTATAAATTATAAAATAATGTATGTATATGCTTTACCCATGGGCTGTTTGAGCCTTGATAGAAGCTCCGTTCTCCAGCAAATATCGAACCATATTAGCCTGTCCGTAGTGGCTGGCGATGTGAAGTGGGGTGTACCCGCCTTTGGTGCAAATATCCACCTGGAAAATGCATTAAATATGAATTTAACAAAACATAAGCACCCCTACAACTCATATCGTATAAGAGTTATGAGTCCTTGTACGTAAATATAACGTATAATCCATTTTGTTGGACAGACCCTTAAACTTGATTAGTAAAAATATTTATAGTAATAAGTAAAGTAGTCATCGCTATTGGCACGTCATTCTAATAGTTTCTGTGCAGTTTAGTGCATACACTAACTGACTAACAAAGCAATAATCCGCGTAAGAGACTGCAAAGGTGTTCGCGACACGTATCAGCTGTAGTAAGACGGAATAAAGTGGAATTTTCGTTACTAAAGGTTAATAGTCAGACAAACTTCTAGTCTTTTCCCCGAATCTTATAGATCGTCATCTATTTGGATGTCCCCACTTAAAAAGGATTGAAATGAGCTAGATTTTTTCAATTATATATCGAGTTGAACGATAACATACTATTTTTATTCATATTATTATAATGTTGTTCAAATTTATCTTAACGATATTCGTGTATAACATTTGAAACCCCCATTCCTACCTGAGCTCCATTCTTGACAAGCAACTGCGCAACAGGCACTCTGTCTTCTTGGGCAGCGAGATGCAACGCAGCCAAACCGTTCTTGGCTTGACGATCTACGTCAGCTCCTTGTTCAACCAGCAGGGAACACATTTCCACGTGACCCTGAACATATACATGAACCCAGAATATAACATATACATATACAGGGTTGATGCGACACATGGGCATTAAATTAAACCACGTATGTAAAACGTACCTAATACTACTGTCGAATAATTCAAATTTTTTTCGAACAAAGTAAATATGTAGTTTATAAATCATCCTCATATGAAAACACCATTTATAAATATTTACACTGACCTGATGTAACCTGTGCTCAATACGGCAACGTCGCATAATTTTTCTTAAAATACCGCCGACAAGCTTCAATATTTGATAACATTACGTGTTTAAAGTTTCAACTCACTCGCACAATATTGATACGTTATTTATATTAGTAAATGTGTAGTTATAGCACGACGTCGTAATTTTCTTTAATAATATAATTACAACGATTTACTATATTATTAACTTTAGTTTATGAAATGCGATCTTTTATTTAATTTATACTGTTCATAACGGTAGCATACACTTCGCCCGTAAATCGATATCATACTACTGTACTGTTTCCTTTTTTAAATCTATTGACCAAATACCATACTAGTACATTAAATTATTCTACCACTGTCCACAATAAAAAACCTCGAATAATCTCACGATATGTATCCAATCACAATAATTAATATTACAATACCACAAATTTATCCTAAGACACTAATCACTACGGTATAAGGAGCGTGCTTCAGAACAATAAAAAAGCGCGGGCGCATCTCGTTGCGTAACGTCCATCCCGAATCGATGACATATTTGCACTAATAAAAATTTGATTTTTCCACCCGGTGACCTATTTCTTTTTCTTTCACGCCTATTGAATTAAAGTATTACTTCTTTGTTTATCATAATCATAACATTGAACGACTAATGTTTTGCTCACACTGTCTTCCTTATTGTACTGGTATAAGAATCATTTTCGTATAACTTCTTGCATTTTAGAAATTGTTATGCAAAGACAAGAGCGGCAACGTCCTTTTATGTAATTTTAAGGTGTATGACCCTTGGATAGAATCTCACAGCTGATTAGTACATATACATCGTGTTATTAAATAGCAAAAACTTAGAAAATTTATTGCGACTAAACTACTGATGCTATTTGAATGATTTTTTGTGTAGGGTCTGAATGCCCATATGTCGCATCAACCCTGTATAACATTATAATTAAAAGGTTAACATATTTGAGGCGATGCTATACAAAAATGATATTATAAGGCTTGTCTATGATCTCTTTGAACAAATATCACTTTAACTATAGATATAATAACATTTAAAATCAACTTAAACCTCCATAGAATAAAAAAACAACCCATCCATTTTGGCTTTAGAAATCTCCCAAGAAAATCATACAGAGATTTCTCCTTCCATCGTAGACGTTTAATAATATTTTTTTTAAATACTTCGTAGAAATAAATCCAATCTTTTCCTTAATGACCTCATTCAGGTCACTAAGCCGCTAAATATTTGTCCCACAAGACATTGTTTGCAGAGGTCATTGCTGGAGAGGTCATAAACACTCCCTCTGTTGTCTTTGGTCTTCTAAGTCACTTAATTAGGTTGGCAAGATTTATTACCTCTGTGTTGGTATTACTTGTCTGTTGTTTGAAGGAGCTTGTTAGTTTTGTTATGTTGGTAACTTATAAATGTTTCATTATTGGATGTAGAATAGTCTATATCGTCAGAAATAAGCAGACACGATTAAAAAAAAGTTTATTTGAATATGTATAAGTTATAATTATTAACTTAAAAAGGGGGCCTGGAGTGCTAAAATACAGGCCTCGGCTTAGTTTAGTCTCCAATTCACCCACAGATTTCAAATTCTTTATCATGTTATGTACCTTATTGTAAAAATCTATTGTAATTTTTGGTGAAAAATAAAATTTATTATTATTGTGTATGCTAATAATAATTGTAGGTAAGAATAACATGTTAAAAATAAGGATTCATTGCTTAAAACATTAAGCCTAGGTTATTTAAATAATGTGTCAGATCATAATTTTTAATCCTAATTTAGTTTAAGAATTATTTAAGGTAGTAGAACCATGCTGTTAGGCTGAACCCACAATGAAATAAATACAAAAGGATAATATGTACTTATAAAATGGTACATAATTTTTACTGTACCGATTTTTTTGAACATCACATATACTTTAAAACTAGCTGTTGCTCGCGACTTCGTCCCCGTCGGATCTATTTCTATTATTATGTTATAGTGAGTCAATCATAGAAGATAGACATACTGTCGCGGACTTTTTTTAGATCATTTAAGAAGGAATAATTCTTTCATACATATTATTTTTGTATCTTGAACCGTTTTCGCAGCGCACGCAAAAGAAGCCCTCAAAGATGAATAATTTTCCCCGTTTTTTCCATATTTTCCATTATATCTTCGCTCCTATTAGTCGCAGCGTGATGTTATGTAGCCTAAAGCCTT
>DWAJ01003584.1:0-14484 GCA_018238005.1 Eurema mandarina
GCACCCCTGCCCGGAGTTGGGCTTTATAGCAAAGTTCCGGGTAGCACTGCATTGGCTATGGGCTGGCGTTACTCTTACCATCAGGAGTGCGTCCAGCTCGTCTCCCCTCTTCATATTATAAAAAAAATAAATAATTGATACCTAGAAGTCTTTTGTATAGTAAAATCGATCTTTAAATTAATAGAACTAACATTAAGCATCCAGTTCATCAGGTACCGTATACATATCAAGTAAAACCAACTAGTCAAAGTGATTCGCACAAGTTAAAAGCATGTTAGTTCCCGGTTAACTTACAAGTTGAAACTACTGAAACACTCCTAATGTATTTGTGGCTATACGAGTATGTGAATTGGAATCGATTGCGGTTTGATCGTTAATATTTAATGCTAAGTGCTCTTAGATGCCTTTGAGTTCACTAATTAATTTAGAATTTGTGCTTGACTTTGGATCAGGGTTGCAGTTATAAAATATGATATCATTTAAAAGTAAACACTTCATACACATCTATAATATAGTAATTAATCGTCAAAAGTATTGCTAAGTTGATATTTTTTTTAGAAAAGTACGAGGATGATTCTAAAACAGACAAAGGAAACTTTAGGTGTATCCTACTTATAAGGTGCTTACTTTTAAGGTTATTAGTAGGATAGGTTAAGTGTGAACGGATATAGGAGCATCAATATAGGTTTTTTACTTGGTTTCAAATTAGTATACATCCATCCATCACCTTTTTTATAAAAATTTAAATAAAACCTACATGTTTATGTAGTTAAATTTGCTGTTAAAACTCTAGGAAACTGAAATAACGTTTAAATAGTTACGTTCTTAGCAAAATAGACGCTGTGGTATAATTTGTAACTATACTAATATAAGAGCAACAATGACGGACGTTTTTGAAATTATTCAGGACTGTTGGGTTACGATAAACATGCTACACTACCGGAGGGATTTCAGCGTTCCACATTCGCATTTAAAGCAATTTATATGATAAAATGTTAAGCTGTTTATTAAATTGGGGTCTTTAACGGAATAGTTGTTTCAAATGTGAATTTTACACGGCCTGCGAGGAATTTATACTTTTGGTTGATGAAAAGTAATAAATACACTGGAATTTGTAAATAAAAATGTGCTATCTCGCACGTTTTTCTTCGGATAGGTCAAACTTAACTGGTTGAAATTTTAAGGTATTGCTTAATTTAAAATTTGAACCAGATACTTTGTTATAAGTGGTACTTAAACTTACGAATAAATAACGTGAGCTTATATTTTGGTTGTGGTTGCTATTTGGTTTCTAATTAAATTTATTATATTGACATCTAATTATTGTGTTTACGATTTTCCGAAGATCGAGAGATCCATTAGTTAGTTAGAAAGCTGAAAATCCGCAATCTTTGACAAAGTATTTAATTAAAGTAACCTTTTGTTTCATTACAATTTGTTATCCCTTACAGGTTTGTATGAGACCTGTTCTTCATTGTAGTTATCTTACGAGATATTAGGACTTTTCAGAATGTATACTGCTGCCAAGGTTCTTTAATTTGAGACGAAAATGCAGTAGCTACAAGTTAGTTCTTCAAGTGTAGTCTGTGCTTGTCAAGACTAGTTTCCAAGAATGCTCTCACACACTATTTACTACAGATGTTGTTTCTTGTTCGACACTTGTGAAGATTGATTTCTCCTCTGAATGTTGCGAAAGCTTTTATGTTAAAAGGCTATAAATCATAAGACGGAGTGCATTGTTGGACTATTTTTGGTTACGCTATTTTCTTAATTCGTAAGACATCGAACTATAACTATTAATCTTCTTGTAATATTTCTATAGAAACTATATTAAAATTCGTAACCGATTTACTTGTTAAATTAATATAATATTGTAAAATATACTGTAATAGTATAAAGCGTGTAAAACAGTTACGTACTTGGGAAAATATGAAGCTATAAACATTAAAATAGGTTTAATTTTGCCCATTCATAATGTCTTTTAGTTTTTTAGATCCGGTAAATTACTATAATATTGTAGCGTATTATGTCTTATCTTAATAAAGCCATGAAATAATATTATTGAAAATTCAGCAATGTATATTAAATAACTCGCCGCTCGCGGTCAATAAACAACGCTCGCTTTGTAAGCGGTATTTCATCCATTGCTGGTTAAGATCAGATCTAGATCAAATCAGAAATAATTTTAAAGCATTCAATCTAACATTCAAGCTATACTTAATCATGGATTCCCATGATCTAACTGTCTACAGTTTATTAGGGATTAAGTCTATAACATTATGTACCTATAACCATAAAATATCTACAAATCTTATTCTTAATTCGTGATGAAGATCGAAGTTCGTTAACTCGTCAAGTACTATCGTACTATCGGCAACGACGGTCCGCGCAGATTAGTTTAACAGAGCTTTAGATAACAAAGTTTGGACCAGGTAATGTTGCTTCAACTGAATTGAGTTATACATACAAATCCAGTCTCCGCTGAGCTTAATCCACGTGTTGAGAATTTAATATACACCCTTCAGATATATTACTAAGGGCTATGATAAAGGGTTTGATTAGTACAAGGAATGTGTGTACATTTATGGATTATTTCGCTCGGAATTGTAATATTTGATATTTTATGAACAAGATAAACACAGTTAGTTTGAAACCAGATGCATTTATTATTATTTTTTCTATTTTATTGTTTGAAATTTTGCCAATAGGTGGGTCGCTTTCAATCCATTAAGATATTTCAAAACGGTTAACGAGTTCATGGGTTTTAAAGTGAGCCTTTTTAATTTAGTGATACAGTTTGCTGTATAAAAATAATGTTTTAATGGCTTTTATTTTTATATAAATCGTGGAATAAAATATTTGTATAAATACAAGCAAATATTAGGCTTAAAAAATATTTTTATGTTCAACAAAACAACTTTCTATAGAAAGAGGTCTTATATAAGAAATCGCTAGGTATAGTTAGAAGTTGTTATATCTTTGTTTTCTGTGCTATTTTGTTAAAATAACACGATATTCAATATTCATACCATCAACATTCCGTTTAACCTGGTATTACATTTAAAACGTGTGAATGTCAACCAATATACATGAAATCGCTATTTTTATAATCTGAAGACCGAACGCTGTGAATATAAAAGAATTGAAAACGTGACTCGTTTACGGGTCCTTCATTTTTTCCCTCCCTAAATACCGCAGTAAGCCTTCGCGAAATTAAAACTGAATACGTAATCTACAGAAATCCTGATTTAGAAGCTTAAAAATACAATAGAACGCACGGACTGACCGCAATGTTTTTCAATGAGACTTGTTGCTTGAATTTTATGATGTCATCATTCTTAAAGTTAAAGGTATGAAATACCTTTTATTACACACTTAATTACTTAATACATTACGTATTGATTCCACATATGTAAATTATTCTATAAAATGAGCGTCCATATTTTTTATTTGTTATCTTTTAATCTTCTGCTGAGTCGATATCTTCATTTCTTTCGTGTCTAGCTGGAATTGTTGATCACTTGATACACTTCACTGTGTATATTATTACACTTCTAGTTTTTAAGTATATTTGATAAAAGTCTTAATCAGTTTTGTTAATACAATGTTTATATACCATCAATTTAGTATATACTTCTTTCAAATCTTAGTAAAGATTTCCAGTTAATTTTGTTCAATATGACGAACAGCAACATGAACGGTGGGTCTACAACTCTACACCTACGACATAAAGTTAACATCAAAATTAACGAGAATTTCATAGCAAATTCAATGCTTATTTATTGCTTCAATGTCTCTCAGATAAATTTAGGGAGTGTCAGCAAAAGTTTCGAATTTGAATATAATTTGATATTTAATTAGGGAAGTATTTGTGTAGGTATAATAAAATTAATTGTTTTAACAGAATAACGTCGGTGTAGACATATATGCATTACATTGTCTATGATTTATTTTGATACAATGTTCCGTTGAAGTTGGGAAGAATTAAATGAAAGAAGTAATTATTTGAAGAATGTCTTTAATTAAATAATTGACTTTTGTCTTTGCTTACATAACCAGAACAATAATTTGTCACTTGAAACTTACGTTGCTTTGTTATTCCAAAACAGCTTTCCTCTTAGTAATTGCCAACTATTTCATCAAGAAATCTCATTTCCTTCAATAGTAGAAATGCATTGCAAGACTCGGTCCCAAATTTGCAACGAAAAGTGCTTATTATTTCATGATTCAAGATTCGTAAGTATATAACCAAAAATTTCCTACTGTTTATAAGACAAAAATTAGTTAAGAAGAAATTGATTTTTAACATCTGTTATACGTTCATATGTATAATGAGTATTTTGAATATCAAGATATAACCATAATTTACAAATTTTCCTTCGCGTCCCAAGTTACTAAACAATATTGATCAAGGCTTGACAATATTATTAGAATGGCGTCAAATTTGCATATTCAATATACGGATTTAATGTGGTAAGGATAAAATATGTACAGTCCGTAGTAATATTTTACTATCAGACACTGTATAATTAATTTAAATTTATATTGTCTAAACTGGAATCAACTAAAAACGGTACTCAAAACTTGTTACAAAAGCTATACATCCCTCTAATCTAATAATAATTAAAAATTATTTTTAAGTACTGTTAATTATAATTTAAAAGTAAGCCCCAATTAAACCAGTTACATTTACAATATTTTCACTCCCACCAAGGCATATGGTTTAACTGGGGCTTAATATTTAACATAAAGCAGTTTAGCTTTTGACTACATCTCTGGTATACGATGAATACCTCAGAGAAACCAGTTCACATCTATTTTTTTAATAGTATATTCTTTACAAACCTATGACTACTTGCGGGTGAATCTTCAGTAGACATCCAGTTACACAAATAATCGCATTTAGAATAATAATGGAGTTAAGAATGGACACGATCAATGAACTTGATTGGTTCTATACGGCTAATACGTGTTAGGACTTGGTATATTGGCATTGGGAATTGACGCAGTGTCAATAACACAGCATACAGATCGATGACTCGAAGTAATGAACGTGGACTGCTTATCGAAAGCTTTCACGTCTAAAGTGCTGCACACATTTTGATGGAGTTTGGTTATGATATAGTTTATATTTAGAAAAAGGATATATGGTAACTTATTTCGAGATAAAAGTTTTTAAATAGCTAAAGATGAATGAAGGGTTCTGTCGAAATCCCGTTTTTAAAAAATTAATCAATGTAAGATTTGCTATAGTTGTAAAATTATTACGCAATAAAACTAAATAATCATACTGTCAATCTTTACCACTTACGTAAAATACTCTTATCTGACTTTTAAATAATCTGGTGAACAATAATAAATCTCTTTTTTATTAAGAGTTTTGAAGCGTTGAGAACACTGATTAATTTGACCCCACTAATTAATTTATCAGCGGTTAGTCGTCAGCCATGTTTGAGGCGCCAAAGGAACCTGAAAATACAAAGTATTTTTTCATTGTTTATGCTTCTTAAACTTTTGACTGCTTAAACACGTGGTATTAATAATAATGGATTATATTCATTTAACAATTTTATTTCATGACAACTTTCTCATAAGTTAGTCGTTATCTCTACTAATAAAGGAGTATAAATAAAGCAGAATTTTATTTAAATAAATTTTTTATATTAGTTAGTAGGCTATTATATTTTTTTCCTTTTGCATTGATAAAATATGAGGAATATTTTAGCATTACGCTTAAGTCACGTGTTTGTAGGTAAAACTATAGGACGAATTTAGTTACTACACGATGGTAGGATACATTATACATAGGTTTATGAAATCACCTGATATAAAAGTTATACTCGCTAATAAACTAAGAACTTTGTTAGTCTTCTTATAAGATCTATTTAATGTTTAAAACTTACTTAGTTGTGCTTACGCGCTGTTGTTACGTACTTATTACCTTTTCCATGTTCTCGAAGCAAACAATATACTTACATATAAATGAATGCAATGCTTCTAACAACAATGAAACAGTTGTTTATTCTGAACAGTGTAAACAATATTGTTAGAACTAGAAAAATTAAACATTGCTGTAATTTACTTTGCTTCGTTCATTTAAGTTAAACAATAGATTTTCTCATAACGTGTTGTAGTTAATATTATATATGTAAGCAATATATGAAATGAGGGACGAGGAAATGTTAAAAATCACAAGAATGGTCTCGAAGATTACGTCACATATGCAATCTTACACAGAACATTAAACTCAACATGAATGAATGAATGAATAACGATTCGTATCATATAAATACATACACACAGTACTTGCTTAATATTATGAATGGGATATTATCTGTATTTCTGTTTGTTGCGCCTAAATTACTTAAACGTTTTTTGATGACATTTGGAAACTATCTGAGTATATCTGTAGTCTCAAGCTTGATGACAGATATAAGCGACTATTAACCGAGTAAGCCACTTATAAAAAGGGTTTGTAAATTCTTCGTTTTATTTTATTATTTAAGAATAAATATTACATAACTAATTGAAGGACATTTAATTTTTATTTTGGACTAATTACGATACCAGTGAAGTAAATTGAATTTAAAAATATTATTAAAATGATTATATCTCAATAAAATTATATCACAAACCTAAACTAAGACATTTGAACGAAGCTGTTTAGTGCGCTTATGACAGTATTCAGCGCCAAGACTTGTTACATTCAGAGTCTTATATGTTCCTACATATTATACACAAATACTACGAGTGCACACAGAAATGTGAACAGAGCTTTCGTTGACGGCACTTCCGAAACTCAACGTAGTGAATTACTTGGAAGATGTTATTATCGCTATTTAGCTGACAGTTTCCACCTGTATTAAAACTTTAGTTTCGCGAAATTTCCAAGTGTTTAATAGCATCCGGTTCTAGTTGTTCGGAACTTATTTTAGTATCACCCAATTTTAGCGAGCGTTTATAAGTTGGACTTGTACTGTATCTTTTGTAACTGTATTATTTTATTATAACAAACTAGTCGTGCCCCGCGTAGTCTCGTAATCTATATATAAAACAAAAACGGGTTAACAAACCTGTTTTAACACTTATAGCTCGAGGTCGGCTAGATCTATTGTTATAATATCATGGTTTTTGTTTAATTGAATTT
Source organism: Eurema mandarina (assembly GCA_018238005.1). Lineage (NCBI taxonomy): Eukaryota > Metazoa > Arthropoda > Insecta > Lepidoptera > Pieridae > Eurema > Eurema mandarina. Next base: position 7,148 of record DWAJ01003584.1, read on the forward strand.
GTCTCTGATCCAAATATCAGAATACATCTTAAAAATAATGAAAACTTTATGGGAGGGGGGGTCAAAGTTTATATGAAAGTTCACGCGGACGGAGTCGCGGGCAACAGCCTTGTATTATATAAAACGAAGACAACATTTAAATCGGTACAGCCGTTCATAAGTCCGACAAAAGACCACCTCAGTACAGCTACCCACTTCAGCTAATAGGTTGTACCTACTATTCATATCCATCTGCTAATATATTCATATGTATTTATTTTCCTTGTATATATAAACGAAATCACAGTGAAGCTAAAAAATAAATGTGTCATTTAACACGCGAAATCCTCACTTAAAACTTGGTCAAACGGAAAAATCCATTTGACTATTTCAAACACATTTACATATGAGAAAATGTTTTTTGAAATGGAAAAAAAGTGATAAAAATTCAGTGGTACAAAGTGCTTTCAAGTTCGCAAACATGAAATTGAATAGAAATACGCGTACCATTTTTTGACAGTCCAAGAGATGGATTGTTAGTTTAGGCTTCGGAGACCAATGATTTTGCTAACATTATGTTAAGCCCACAACGGTGCCTAATGTAATGAAATTTATTCCTATGTACATCAAATAACAGAGAAATTTTTTAAGAAGCGCGATTTATACAAAACATTCTTTGGCAACAAAGTTTCGAAATAATATGTACCTTATACCCTTTCAATTATAAAGTAAAAAAGCATCCGGATTCTGAATTACGAATGATTGTAAGGGATATGTGTTTATTATTGTTCAATGAAAACTACTGAACCATCTGTTATTTGGCACGCAGAAAGAATGATACTGGTGTTCTCACGGGAACGGAAATTAATATAATAATAAAAAACTAATGCAAATTTTATATTTTGAAACTCAATAATGTACAACAGATTTTGCATGTACCAGTGTTGTAATAAAAATGTTTATATTAATTTCATTATAATTCTTTCAATAAAAATATCGTAGTTAAATTTTATCTGAGCAGTTCACAGAAAACAGGTTATCTTTTCATTTCCTAAGCACAACGTTCATACAGACAGTGTAATGTTCGGTAAAAATGATTTTTATTATAAAAGTTGGCAAACTAGGTTAAAAGAACAAAGATTTGTTTTAGACGACGGTCGCCGTTGAAATAATATTTCACTATATACCGCTTTAATTTAAAATATCATAGATAGCGCTCTATATTAGTTTCAATTACTTAATTTTCATAAAATCTATATTAAAGGATACTTTTTATGAAGATTTGAAGAAGCTATAATTTATTTCTGCTTGCGTGCTTAAATAATCAAAGATCTAAGCAATTCATCACAATATATAACTAGGCCAGTATAACCTTATCGTGTGAATATTCTAAGAAGGACAATTTTATAAATTTCCTTTGATTTTATAACAAAAGAATTTAATAAGTTTTTGAAAAGAATTCCTTGAAAGCTCTGGAACAAGGAAATAAAGAGTGCTTGTTTAAAACTTTTAAGCTCGGTCATAATGATTCTATTCTATTAAATTATTTCCGGGACGACTTATTAAACAATATTATAAAGGTATAAATAGATACCAATTTAATATTACATAAGGAAATACAAAGAGGTGGAAAGGAATTTTCGATTCATGCTAATGTAATAAAATATATTAGATTCATATGAGGTTTGGATATTGAGAGTTCAATAAGAATTCTCGTCTAAGAACATACTTAGGTATGTGACTTAAAAGCATACTCATATTATCATATACTATAGTTGTCGAAATTAATTGTGATATTGTAATATTTTTTTACCTCGCAGGAGAATTACATCATTGTCTATAAACATTTGACTCTTAATACAAACAACACATCACCAATACTTTTCGTAGCTACCTAATTTTCTCTGGAACAAAACTATATTTGACTATTAAAAATAAGTGATACGTTCATATTTATCAACAACAAAACGAGTTTTATTTCGTTTCAAAGTTTTATTTCAAAATTGATTAAAGGATTCCAAGTGTGATTCAAGCCATCCGACCCTAGCCTCCCCGAAGGGCAATATATTTAAGAGGTGAAAAAGATTTCCGACCCGTCTCGCGTTACAAATTAACTTATAAAATTGTTTTAGTAAACGAACTGACTTTAAAACTGATTTTAATAGGATTCAGCTAGGTGTAGCATTACTTATTTACGAGGTACGAGGTGCTCCGTTGATTACATTAACATCGAAATAACCTCTGATATAAAAAGTAAATTTAATTTAAATTCTTAGAATCTGACGTATTAAAGTGCTTTGGGAAGAAACTTTATAGTCACTGTTTTTGAGCTGGTGCAAAGAGTTATTAGAGTGTAAAATGTATGTCAAGTTCGTTAAAATATTAGGTACTTATTATGTTACAATAAATCAGTATACGACAGTACTATTTATCTATGCTGAAGCTACAATGTCCTCGAGGCCAACGGCGAGTAAAACGGTACAGTTAGTTGTTGATAAAGTCTGATTTGAAATAATACAATGGGCTATAAAAATATAATAACAGCACATTGAACATTACAAATCATCTTAACCCAAATAAAGGAATAATTTGTTGTATAAAGGGGACTTAATACTGTCATTATTAGAAATCTTCAACATACAAGATACAGAAAATATAAACACTATTTAACGTTAAGAGCATGTTACACTTCTGTAACTTAGTTCTATCCCATAACATAATGTTGGATTAAAATCTTTATTGCATTTCCTAATGGATAAGTTAAATTCATGAGTCATTGGTCACTGGTAAAAGCTTTTTCTTGCTCACTGAAAGTCTTGCAATATAAAATTAAATATTCTTTTACGAACATTTCAAAATGTAAGTATTTCCACTCATACTTAGGAAACTTCGGATATTTCTATTTTCTTCTTAGACGTAGAAATAAGGTAGTAGAATAAATTGGTCGTAATATTATAAATACGAAATTTTGTATGGATCTTTGTTGTGTAACGAAAAAAGTGGTGACGTAGCAAGTGAGCTTGAATATCTTGCTTGCTTCTTTAGTTAGAAGTAATCTATCACAGATCCAAACTCAGTTATACAAATATACAGTGCTTCGAACTCCTTTAGTCTAGACTTATAGTATTTTCAATATATTTCCACGTACAATTACAAACGTAAACAAAAAGCGAGTGAAAACAAAGTTGTTTAATACAATAGATTTAATATCCATCAATAGCTCTTCACCGTAATTCTTGCGCCTTGTTTCATGTTCACGAACTCAAATATTTGCCCCAATACCTACTGTTATAAGAGGCGATATCAAAACACTGAACGTCTATTTAGTTCTCACGTCGCCGGCAAAAAATAGATTTATGGCACGTCTAAGTAAGAAACTAGCTAACTAACTTAGCTCCCAGCGGGAATATGCCTGTGTTAGAAATAAATGCTACATACTAAGGCCAGCATATACACTAACATATTTTATTGTTCAGCCGCTGATGCAAAAACGCCAGGGCTATGTTTGACATGGTTGTGTGTCAGTGACATGGCTTTTGATTTGCTATTTTTCTTGTTAAAATTTTTGTTAAATACATTTTGTGTTTAGTTCATTTTGTCACCGAATTCATTCTGTGTATTTACAAAAAATATTTATTACTTTTTAATGTTCTAATACTATTAGAAATAAGCTACTATTGTACTTTTTGTCTCGTCATGTCGATTTTATCATTCGTATCATACAGTGGTTTCACATACTTTTTTTATTAGAGCTACAAACAATTTAAGACAAATTAAAGAAAGCGTCTCGTGTCTCCAAGACTTAAACGTAAATAAAATTATATGATCCTCTCTCCTTATTAAACGCTAATGTAGCAATGTCTTTCGCAGGACCGAGAGTAATATATTACCTGAATTATGAAGAAACTAGCTCCGAGTGTTTCTATATTTAGTGTTATATAAATAAATTGCTAACTCGATTGTATTCATTCTTATGTACTTGAAATTACGTTATATACCGCGTTTTATTCGCGTATGTTACATTATGTTTATTCTCATTTACAATATTAGCATAGATTTAAACTAAGCTATTTAGCTTATTTATATTTATTAACTGCTGTTTCAACAGTATTCTTAAGAGTACATATTACTTTTACTAATCAATATTTCTATAATTTTTCTATACTAAGTTTGGACCTTCAATCAACATTGGACCTATCAACATTGGACCAGTATTTTAGGTGCAAAAACGTCATAAAGAGATCATATTAAACATAAATAAACATTGTTCCTTATAAAAAACTATTTTCACAAAATTCAATTCAACGGTAAATAAAATTTCAGCTAGCAAGGTTTAAACACTGACGTTTACAAATATAATTGTTTATAAAAAGAGCTGTGTTTAATATCGGAATACGGTTAAATTTAAGCGGATTTCCTCCAACTCAAAGGGAGATTTCGACTAATCTGAACCACATTACTGGCGTTGGACCCAAATTTAATACAGGTGCTTGGGCAAGAGAATTTAGCGAGCGCTCACCAAAATGCTTGAATACGTTTCAGTTTTTACAAATAAATAAAAAAGATACATTTAAAATGTTTCGGTAAAGCAGATTCAGCTTAAAATCTTGTTATGAAAAAGTATTACAATATTTTTCTGTTTTTCCCAAAAGTGAAAAGGTATGAATTATTCTATACCATTATCTTTTCAAAGATATTGTTTAAGAAAAAAGCAATAAAGAGCTATGTTTTAGTCGATTTCAAACAATAAAATAGCTCATCATAGGAGTATATGTACTCAATACAGGATCAACAATTCATTTATGCGCATTTTATATCAATAAAGGGAGTTCTATGAAGAAAATATTGTTTTACTTAACTTCTATGTGTTTCTCTTTATGTCAAAGAGCCTTTAAACGTCACTTAGTGCACTATTATCATAACTCACTCATAACTTTACCAAGATGCGCTAGTTAGAAGTTGCTTCTAATTGCGTTTGCTGTCAGATTTTCTCATATAAATTAAACATGGCTATTAGCACTTTCTTTTGAGGCATATTCTTAATATGTTATTTTGTTACTTAGCATTTTCTTTCAAAGGATCTTCTTAATATTCCTTGCTTATTTTAAGTGCAGTACCTTGTTAATTTTAAATGCATTATGTGCATAAATCTGCGTTACATCACTGGATGTTACACGGTAAAATTTTTGATTATATTATCTACATATTCAATGGCGGATCCCGAGCTGGTTCCAGAACCTACTTAGTCGGATCAGTTAATGAACATAAAGATTTTATTTATATATTTAGTCATTAATTGACTTGACCACGATTATGTGACCCCTTCCCTGGCTGCTAGCTGGATCCCCCTTTTTAAGATTTATCTTAAGTATATTAAAGTATCTATAATATACTTAAGATAAATCTTAAAAATACTATAGGAATAGGAACTGATTTTTTATATGTTTGTTACAATAACGAAAACGTTATGCTTTTATTGTCGAACGAATATTCTGACAGATTCCAGTTCACCGCTCCTATTAATAAGATTTAAAGCCATCTAAAGATCTAAGAAAAGCCAGTAAAAATTCCTCTTTTAATACAGTGTTTTACTAATAAATTATTAATTCACTTCCACTAAGCTTATTTTAGCCAATGACTGACAATATTGATGAGGTAAGTCGTTAAAGTTTATCAAAGGATTCCTGGCGCACTTGTCAAATTTCAGTTCCGTTGAACACACAATTTCAGCTATTTCAGGTAAGTTCGAGTGTAGTTTCACAAAGAGAAGTCTGTAAATCAATTTCCTTCTCACTGACTTAAACTTGAATATAGTGGGTTTAATTGATTATCAGCATAAATTTGGCAAATTATCTTGAATTGGCTTTAACCAATATATTGTAGTAAGTACATTATAAATGCGTATCTATTCCTTGGTCTTATTGTGTTTGTAGATGGTACAAGTATTTTTTCTGTGTTTTTCATTTGCATTGCTAACAACCTAAGCTGTTTGCCTTTATATTATGACTAGCTGTTGCCCGCGACTCCGTCCGCGTTTACTTCCATAAAAAAATTATTCCCCTGGAAACTGGATAAAAAGTATCCTATGTCCTTCTCCAGGTTCTAAACTACATCCCCACCAATTTTCAGCCAAATCAATTGAGCCGTTATCGAGTTATAAGTGAAGTAACTAACACGACTTTCTTTAATATATATAGACATAATGATACATAAGCCATGTCCGTTCTAAAGTTTTACATCATTTCTATACCAAATCTCAGCAAAATCGGTGCGTTCCTTGGTATACGGGAGAAAGCGTCTCAATTATAATTAAGTAAAGACAAATAGCGATAATTGTCGGAATGCGATGAGCTTCACATATATAATGCGTTAATATATGACAATGACTAAAATTTTCATATTTACCTATTTCTAACTTTTTATTAATATTAGCGAATTCCAGTGTAATTCTAGACGGACTAAATTCATATTAAACTATTCTAAGGTAATTTTGCTTCAACAAATTGTTGGACAGACAGAACAAACTTTGTTAAATAAATATAATTCAGGCCAATCAACACTCGCCTTTAACTATCGCTAACAACTATTATTTAGCTTCGGATTGGATTAGCACGTAATTGCCAATTTAGGAATCTTTACAGTCCCGTAACTAACGCAATAGATTGTAAACTTACTAATTCGCCCCCTATTTATTATATATTTTATATTCCTTTTCAATTTCAATTGAATAGAACGTTTTAATGAACCAAATGTTTTAAATAGTAGTTAAATTCTGGTTTACGAAAGAAATCTTTAGGTTTTTAAGGTAAAGAACAACTTATTCTATTCTATTCTTGGTGAAATGGCAGTGCTGTGTTGCCACAATTTTATCAATGTCTTATTGTGGGTAGATATTATAAGTTTCATTATCATATACTTAGTACATATCATCAAACAATTTATTTTATATTTTACTTACTTCAACACATTCGATAATTACAATCGTGTGAACTGTAATATAAATATGCGCTTAAATATTTTCATTATCATATTATACAATAGTGTTCAGTGAATAATTGTAATAAATGGGTGCTATTAATTGGAGCAGAGAATACGAAGATTTAAAATCACTGAGTTGTGTTGTTTTTTACGTGATATAGTATTAGATTACATTCCCATATATATTTATTATATATATTATATTATTATTTTCCATATATATTATCTACGGGGGTAGGTCTCTATCGCAGGAGACCGACTGGGTGGGTACCCCCACAGTGCCAGACATTCTACCGCCTGAACAGTGCTATGAAAATGTCACTGTGCTCCGGTCTGAAGGGCACTGTAGTCAGCGAAATTACTGGGCTAATGAGTCTTAA
>DWAJ01003585.1:0-14481 GCA_018238005.1 Eurema mandarina
TCCTCCATCGTAGGTTAAGTGCCGGTCCCTGTGGCCTGGGTTGCTATACCTAGATGAATTGACCCACCCTCATTGTTAGCTGGTGTCGAGGAACTTCTTTCCTTTAACTATGTTCACTATTTTAACATTAATTTTGCAGTGTGCACATAGTGTTACGTTAAAATCCAGTTGAGATCTCTTAGTTTTAAGTTTATTTTTGTAAAGATTTTAATGTGTTTTGTGCATCAAACCAAATAAATAAAAAATAAATATCAATGAAAATAAGTATTTTAATCTCTTCTTTTTTTCTTTCTTCTCTGGTTTGCCAGATCACTGAGTACTGATAAGGTCATCCAGTTAACATTAATTTTTCACTGTATTAAATATCTGTACCTAATGTTTTAAGGAAGTGTAATAAATAAATACATTTTAACCAAGCTATCTAGATTTCAGAACCTTGTTAGCAACGCATCACTGAGGCAAGCCAAATTGGTGGTAGTTTTTACGATATCATTCATGTGCGCGTGGCAGTAGATCAGGCAATCGTGGAGAAGTGGCTCCATCTGTTGGGAAAAAACAAAATAGATTAAAATGACCTTTATCTATTATGTCAAACGTTTTTTTATATATTTAGATACATATTGTGGGTATCTATATATATAAAAGGAAGTCGTGTTAGTTACACCATTTATAACTCGATAACGGCTCAACTGATTTGGCTGAAAATTTTTGGGGATGTAGTTTAGGACCAGGAGAAGGACATAGGATACTTTATATCCAGCTTCCAGGGGAAAAAGGGGGATGAAAGTAAACGCGGACGGAGTCGCGGGCAACAGCTAGTAATATTATATATTAACAGCAAAGGTATTTTTAAAGCCATTCCATATTATTATCTCAAAACTGGAAACAAAATAACTTAATCATGTTCTAAATAAACGATTTTTATTTATTTTTGTTTTATTTATCTGAGAAGAAAAACAAAAAGAAAATTCCGATACCGGGAATCGAACCCGAGCCTCCTGGGTGAGAGCCAGGTATCCTAGCCACTAGACCATATCGGATGATACACTGCTATTGAAAATAGCGTTAAAATTTTCTCAATGAAAATGATTACTTTAAAACATTATATTTTATTATCTATGTCAGTCTTCTCTTTGATCTAATTTTACCTGCACGTGGTATGAAAATTGAACCATTGGTTTTACGCGCTAAAATTATGGCACAAAAATTTGGGTAACTGCGTACCTAGCTTATCTAACTGTCGTATATACTAACAAATTATATAGAGGCTCAAAATATAGTTATATAGATGCATTTAAATGTTAAATTAACTTTTTATTAAATGATATTTGAAATTAAAAGCGAATATTATAAGGTACCTGCAAGAAAGACGCCGACACCAGTATCGGTACTACATTATGAGGGTCCAGTAATGGCCAGTCCGCCACAAGGATCGTGTCTCGTTTCACCCATCGCATCAACCAGTCAAATATCTAAAAAAAATACTTTTTCATCTGTTCCTTATTCGAACTTTCAAAATTTTTTTTCCTCAGTGTTCACTGTTTGCCAGTTTCAACAAGTTTTGAATTCTTCTCCATGCAAGGAGGAGATACCACAGACAATTTCTTTTTTTAATTAGGTATTGTACTTATTGGTATGTTTTACAAAACTATTCCATATTTGAAAATTATAATAACTCGGTTTCTTCTATGCTTTCGGTTTATATAAAAAAAAAACAGTAAAACCTACCAGCTACATATATTGCAAGTTGAAAGTAGAATATGCACACATTAATAATAAATAACTAAGCTTAGAGAATTTAGTTTAAAAACATAAGTAGTAATAATACGTTTAGCTTAACATAGACATAGAATAATAACGCTTAGAAGCTCACAAAGTGAAGCCATTTCAAAGTAGATAATTTTGTCTACTTACATAGATCGTCGCCGCAGTGCAAAATATGCATCAAAATTCGTATGTTTTTCGTAGATTTCAAATTTTCCACATTTATAAGGTATCATATATTTTACCTGTATATCACAATGTACTGAAATATCCATGTCTTCTAATCGTTGCCCGGCAGTGACGTCAGCAAAATAACCCATTTTAGATACCAAAAGTTTTTGCGGACACCTAAAGTCTTTCTTCAATCCTTTGACTTCATCGCACACGTGAATTTCAACATCTCCACTGGAAAAAAACAATAAAAAGATATTCCGATACCGGGAATCGAACCCGAGCCTCCTGGGTGAGAGCCAGGTATCCTAGCCACTAGACCATATCGGATGTTAACAGATGATCGAAAATATTGTTCAATTCTCTTAATTACAACTATTTATAATCATTGAAAAGTAAGCTAACGATATCATCAATAATATTTCATAAGTATTTAATAACTCACTAGTGACGTTAAAAACCTAAATTATACATTTATTTTTAACGGTTTGACTAAGTGCGCAGTTTCACTTAAAAATGAAACATACATTCCATTCAATGAGTCTTTTATGTATTTACCATAGACAACAGTAAATTTTGTTATAAAAGGTCTGACTGGCAGCCGTTAGGTCTAGATAGACATATTATTATAATATAATATAGTAAGACAAAAAAAACATATCTAAAGCTTGATTCAAAAATCAACTCGATAAATACAGTAGCAACACGATTATAAAAAAAACTTACTCCTGTTTTTGATTAGCGCGTTCTTGAGCTGCTACGACTGAAGATTTTCTTCGTCCCAACCGATCGCGAGATTCCTTTTCATTAACGAAACCTAAAGAAAAAATTACCAATTCAAAAAATAAACATTATTTCTCAATGAACTGACTAAAAGTTTTAAATAACACACCTTCAAAACTGGCTGGTTTTTTAACATCTGTAGACACACTCGAAGGTGATTTTTTAATTATTGGCGCGTAGACACTCGTCGTCTTAAAAGGTTTCTTATATCCCACAAGATATGGCAGAATGGAATCTAGAATACCTTCATTTATTACCTACAATTAAATAAAATTAATACGACCTACTTTAAATCGAAACGATAGAAAATCTATTATCTTTGTTGTTTCCTTACATCATTTAATTTACAGTTTAAATTTGCTTCTGTCCAAACTCCTAGCATCTCTACTCTGGTGTCCGGAACACGTCTCCGATTTTTTCCTTAAACATTTATTATAATTTTTATTTTCACTGTATTAAAAAGATTCCCGCTAAATTGCCCAACTGCTTAAAAAGTATTGCAGTGTACAAGTATTTTACCATTATTATCTATGGTTAACGAACCTTCAATTTCACTACAACTATAGCGTTTTCCCACCCTGTCCGACGTACTATTTCTCCTCTCAATCTGGGTTTCACTCTTGCTCACTATGGGTTTCTGAACCGTGAAAGCCGACTGACATAACAGATCTCTTTCCTGTTGCTCAATAACATGATTGAGTACTGTTAATTTTGACAGCTCTTCCCAATTTATTTTTGAGCCTTCGTCTTCGTCGCCTTCCAAATGCTCGTACACTTGATAAGCAGTTTTCATAAAATCAAAAAAATCTTTTACTGTAATAATCTCAGCATTTATTGTCTTTACTACTGAATTTCTTCTGCTTGGTGATTCGGATCGTGTCGGGCTTCGTGCTTTATTCCCATCGCCCTTCATCATGAACATAGACGACGTATCAATATCTGGATTAGGACTCGCCATTTTTTCGCGAAAGGAAATTCTCTTGTTCCTAGATCGTATATTAAAAGTATCGATCAAATAATAAACATAGAAACAAGATTGTATGTGCCTTGTATAGATTAGGTATTGTATATAATCGTTTAACAAGATATCTATTTCATTTTTTCCAACATATAAAAAGTATATTTTTCAATAAATATGTTTAATTTAGAACAAACTGGAACAATTACTCAATGTTTCCAAAATAAAATAACAAGTAGTTTTATATAACAATAATATAACCTGTTCAAAGCCTGATGTGAAATTGTCAAAAATATATTTCATAATTATTTCAGACTGTCGTTTCAAGTTGGATATGCATAAATCTGAGAGCCTACTAAATTTTTAAAATAAATTAAGCAATTTTAGATTAAATTATCTGTGACAGTCACGTCGATGTAGACCAATTGTCTATGCCTCGATGTCAGTAATCAGTTGTCATTTATTGTCATACAAAAGTTTTTGTGATAATTCATAAATTGTTGTCCTGGAAAGTTAATTAGAATGTCTCTTGCTATATTTTATTATGGAAAAGTACCAACCCGAATATGACAAGAACGGATGGTCTGAGACATTTTGGAGGACTCCACAACGAGCGGTGCCAGGCAGGCCGTTACAGAGAGTTGAAAATAACGAGGTTATGTCGGGGTCATCATACCAGCAGTTCCAGGCGTCCGTAAACGATGCCTGGGACCTAGGTGATGACGATATTATCTCTGGGATCGCAGAGACTAAAATATCAAAAGCCATATCGCAGACCGTAGCTTTAAATGTTATTAATTCGCATCGTAATAGTACTAAGAACGTAAACAAAAATGACGTCAAGAATGTCAGTCAGAGTGTTAAGCCGCAAGAGGAGGCGGTTGCGGTTAAAAAGAATGAGATTAAACGTCCGGGTGGTGGACTCGGTGGTAGTTCAGGGCCAATGCGTCATTATCCGGGGAGGCCGCGGGCCGTGAGACCATCCGCCTTGATACCCAGAGAGGAGAGCAGTGAATCGAAGCTAGAGAGATTCCAACAGCTCTTAGGCAGCTCAGTTTTAGACTTGAATGAGTTGAAACAGCTCAGCTGGTCTGGGATACCTATTAAGGTAAGTTTTTATGATTATTAAATATTATTCTAGTTTTTCTTAATGTAGCGGAATCTTTGTACATATAATTTATAAAAAAAAACTACAAATCACTCTTACAAGTAGATAGACAAAACTATGTATAATGAAATTGTTAATAATGGATATGTAATAATTATTTTTATAAATTCTTATAGCTACATTGTGAGTAAGTTTATGTAGATTATTGACCTTTTAGTTCAATGAATCACACCAGTGCATTGTTTTGTGGTGTCCATTTTAAAATAAACATGTTATCATCATTTAAAAATAGTTTCTTGGTTTTCCCTTCATTTTTTTGCCAATTCTTCTCTGGTGGTGGTGGAACTGGTGGTAAATGTTTTGTAATACCATGACAATTAAAAAGTGTTACTATATGTAGTTAAATAAAGATACATTTGACTTTGACATACCAATGCTCCAAGATGTTAATTTAATATACATTATATTTCTTATATAAAGAACTAGGTGTGTCTTGCTGTTTTACCGGGATGTATTCTATCCTCTCTCTATGTATAAACCTTCCGTAGACTTCCATGAATAATTTAAGACTAAAATTACTACTAAATCGGCAAAGGCGCTGTTAAGTTATAACATTACAATGAAAAGTGGTATTGATTTTTATATATAAAGAATGATAAGAGTGAAATCCATTTCCAGGCCCGAGCAGTTGCATGGCGTCTCTTAGCGGGCTACTTGCCAGCTAACTCGGAACGACGTACAGAAACGCTAGACCGCAAAAGAGCAGATTATAAACACCTAGTTCAGCAGTACTATGACTCGGAACGAGAGGAGGACACATATAGACAGATACACATAGATATACCGAGGATGAGTCCGCTGGTAGCTCTATTCCAACAGAAGACAGTCCAGGTTATTTTTTGTCATATATACTTTACAGATATTTATAATAGACTAGTGGAACGTGCCCACTTCGTTGGGCATAATTTTAACAATCCTTTTTTATTTAGCCGATTACACTCAGCAATAATTTGGCTTTTGTATTTTTTAATTTGAAAGAATTTTTAAAATCGGTTCAGTAGATCCCGAGATCCCTTACAATGTAACAAACACACAAACTTTACTTCTTTATATATTATTATAGATTAATAGATTATAGATTTATAGTCTGCTAATGTTTGCCTAACTTCTTCACTACATGTATGTTGGCACTACAGTGATTACAATAATAAAAACAAATGATGAGTCATCAGTAACTGTAGGTATTAAAAATAATCTCAATTTCCTTATGTGGTGAAATAAAAGCGAATCGGAGGATACATTTGATTTAAACATTACTTAGACATTTATGATTTAATCATTTATTTTATACTATCTGTCGTCTTTTGATAGTTTGTATGAAAAATGCATGTTTTAAAAATAAAAACGACCTTACAATGAATCTTACCTTGGCTTGGGTATTAATTTCCTCGCATACTTACGATACTATAACATTTATGTCAATGTTAATTCAATCTTCATCTTATATGTAAAGCTGGCTAGTTACAATACCCTGCCTCTTTCTTTATCTCCATGTTCAAGAGAAAATAACTAAAAGTTCTATTTGAAAAAGTACTGTCAACTAGAAAAGTGCATTAACACATTCAAAATTAAAAATCACCCTAACACGAAAATTCTCATCGATTGTGTTAATATTTCATTTAAATAAAAAATTGTCAAAAGAGTTTTATCAATGATATTACAGTCAACTAGAAAAGTGCATTAACCCATTAAAAATTAGAAATCTTCCTAACAATGAAATATTCTAGATAAATGTCTAAATATACCTTTCTAGCTGACTGTACCATCTATTAAACAAGCTTTCTTTTTATTTCTCTACAATTGTAACCATTATATCACAAACGTAATTCTTTATAATTTTCTTTTCGTCCTATAAAGCAAAGTCGCTTTCTTTAGTCTAACCCATGTATGCTTAAAACTTCAAAACTACGCGGCCGATTTCAATGCGGTTTTTTTAATCAGATAGGTGTTCACAGACAAAGTTTATGTGTGTACATGCATACATGCGAGTAAAAGGCAGACCGACCAGTTCTTAATAATTTAAATATATAAACAATATGTTTCACATTTCAGGTAATGTTTGAAAGAATCCTATACATATGGGCCATCCGTCACCCTGCATCTGGCTACGTCCAAGGCATCAATGACCTGGTGACGCCATTTTTCATGGTCTTCCTCCAAGAAGCAGCGCCAGATAAGGAGTTGGATAACTTTCCTCTGGACACCCTGACTGAAGACCAGAGGAATGTCATAGAAGCGGACTCCTTTTGGTGTCTCTCGAAATTCCTGGATAGTATACAGGATAATTATATATTTGCGCAACTTGGCATACAGTATAAGGTGGGTATGATTTATTGTTGATTAGTTTGTGTGTGTGATCATCTTAATGTCTGAAACTGCTGGTCAGCTTCATAAAAAAATATTATTGTATGTACTTTTATAGTTTATAGTGTTATTTAAAAGGAATTAAACATTACTTCGACAAATTAAGTAAAGCAGATTTTTTTAATGTTTAATTTAATAAATGGACTTCCAAAGATGTGTTAAATATTTAGATTTATAACTATTATCATAAGTATTTTCTTATTGATTATTATTAAAGATTTAATACCGAGTTATTACGACATTATCGTAATTGTTATCAATTGTATAAGAAGTCTGATAAGAAGTTAAAACACAGCTGAACAGCTGATAAGTCAATGTTGTGATTTTAAATTTTACAACTTATGTTATCTAAGAGACAGGCTTAATATAGGTGATAATACTATTTGACCAACGCGACTTCGTTCACGCTGTACCTATCCCAAAAACTACCTACACCTATTATTTATATTTTTTTTGCTTAAGGACCATCCTCGAACATAAAGGTATATGCTAAAAAAAGAATTATGTAAATTGGTTCAGTTGTTATCAAGTTATGCACTTACCAACACATTCGGAGAATTATTTTTATATTGTAGATATTATTATAGAAATGAATCAACAAATATGTTGCTTAGTGCATAAATCGTGAACAGCTGAACCAATTTTTATATTTTTTATTTCATAATATTCCTGAAGTACAAAGTTCATTCTTATGTAGGCAAAAGAGCTTATCTCTAAGGTATAAAGTTATAGGTACAGTGTGAACGAATTCACAGCTAGCTACACATTGAGAGATTTATTTTTTTAAAACATGTTTGTAAATGTCACCAGAAAATAACACAGCAAATTTATAAATATCCTAGGAAATTTATCAACCTTCATAGGATTTTAAACGAGAGATAAATTGTATTTTCTTACGACCACAAAAAATTGTATTTTTTTGCGAAAGTGTCTCGTGCTAAATTTATCAACTAACGAATATCCATTCGTAAGGTTCTAAATGGTTCGACCAATCGCAGAAGAAGAGCTTTTAATATAACGCTTTTCTTAAATACGGCAAATAACACACCGCTCTCTGATTGGTCGATGTTTGATGATGATTGATTGACCAATCAGGGTGCACATGTCGTTTGTGTTTCGTTATTATTGCTAACTATTTTACGCGTGAGCTCGGTAAGTTTATAAATGTGGGAAAATGTGATCGTAAAATAATACAATTTATCTCCCGTTTAGAATCTACGAAGGTTTATAAAGTTTATAATTATAAATTTGCTCATTGCTCGTTAAAATTTATAATTTAAAATTTATAAATTTGCTGTTCTTGTTTCTTCCGGTGACATATACAACTCAAATAGCACAATAATTATTGTAATGATTATTTAAAAAATAATAATTATAGTCTATTGATAATTTTATATTCTTTACAGGTAAACCAGCTAAAAGAATTAATCAGACGCATCGATTTACCCCTCCATGAGCATCTGCAAACCCATGGTGTGGACTACCTCCAATTTTCATTCCGATGGATGAACAACCTACTCACTAGAGAAATACCTCTTCCATGCACTATACGCCTCTGGGACACCTACCTAGCGGAATCGGACGGATTCGCGACATTTCAACTATATGTCTGTGCTGCTTTCCTCCTACATTGGAGGGAAAGACTCATGCAAGAGAGGGACTTCCAAGGCCTCATGATCCTGCTACAAAATGTTCCTACCCAAAATTGGACGGATTCGAACATCAGTATGCTGGTAGCTGAAGCGTACAGGCTGAAGTTCGCGTTCGCCGACGCGCCAAACCACTTGCACAACGCGGGCAAATCTGACAGATGACGGGAGTGACAGTGACAGCTGTCATTGGTCAAAGCGATACTGACACAACGCCATTGTCTATGCTAAAGCTTTATATGTTACGGACGTGTGAGATATTTGGTACTGGGAAAGGTTCGAAATTTAAAATTGCGATCGAGGGACCGAAAGATGCTATGTGGCAGGGTAATTAGACTGTCAGCGTGAGTTGACACGGCGTTGTACTGCACGTTTTTTGACGTATGATATTTTTATTCATTGCCCCATAACGTATACACAGGTTGTTAAGGTCGTTGAAACGTTAATGTATTATATGTATTCGATAGATTTTGTACGTCAAAAAACGTGTAGTACATTAAGGTGTTAACTCACGCTGATTGGGTAAGCTTTAAATTGTTTTTCGGTGGTTGTAAATGGCCTATATTTGTCTCCGGGCGTCGCGCTCGTATTAAAAGACCTTTTTTTTAGTTTTTGTCTAACTTTTATGTATTTTATGAGTATGTTATTTTAGTTAAGTTATAATTTTAGCTCTGTATGTTTATGAAGTGTTTTATTGACGCCTTAATAAATAAAAAGGAATAAAAAAGCATTATAAAGCGTTTGTTTTTTCAACACTAACCCACATGTAATAACGCTTTCCTCCATTGTAAATCTAAAAATATTAAGGAAAGGAAAATACTTCACCAAACACGATTAAAAAAGTACACAAAATTGATTAATTTAATCGAACATCAAAATTATTAGAGTAAAAAAAAATAATATTTACCTAGTTACCCATAAAACGATTTAAAAACTTCGACTACAACTTACTTATATATGTAATAAATGTTTGAAGCTAGATTTTTAAAACATTTTTAAATTAACAAAATGATCACTAACGTTCATCATGAGTGATGATTGCCAATTATTTTGCGTAGGCGTTTTTCGTAAGTGTGTGCGCATCATCAAAAGATCACTGGTAGGCTTTACTTCTTTGGTAGTGGCACCATTCCGTAAGAAACCGATATAACCGCTATCTCAAGAAGTAAGGAGGATGTCCCACAAATTAATAAAGATATTTGAACTTGGCAACATTGACCTACAGCCACGGCACCTGCGCAAACCTTGACCTCTAAAGTCTGACCTAGACATTGAATTTGTCACTTTTGTAAACATAAACAAAAGTATAAGCGTTTATCTGTTTTATTTCGTGTTTGACAGTTTTTAATAATAATAATTTAATAACGAGTAATATCCAGTGTAAATGAAAGTCTGGACACATTTTATTTATTCTTATCCGCTGAATAAAAAATTAGGCTTACGTGATTCTGAAAAATACGCATTATACGTCGTATAACATTGTTCTTAGATTTAAAAAAATATATAATGATTGCTTACGGATAGTGTTATAAATTAGTATAGTTAAATACATTTCTATTTGAGTTTTAAAGGAGAAAATAGAATGTTAAATCGGTAAGTGAATTATGCAATATGGATTTTCTTTGTGTGCTTAGAAATCGTCACGTAAGAGTATTGCTAGGAAACATAAGTAGGAAATACTTAATCAATTGGTTGTTTTCTTTACTTTTCAAGCGTTTAATAATTTACAACTAACAACTACTAACATTATTAGGTAATGTGAGACTTTTTAAGAATGTTTACATTTTATAAGATTTTTTTATATTAAAAGATAATATACATATAACAGAGTTTAGAGTTGAGAGAGAAGAAGAACATTCTCTGTGTCTCTCTTTGACTTTCGTGCAAAAAAATAAATGGAGTCAGCTGAAGTTTGGCATGCAGGTAGGTGAGACTCTTGATCGGCACATGGGATATTATTAATTCAAGTTCGGCAAATATGTCTGCACTTGTATTCGTAATAATTAATATATTTTAACAGAGACAACTAGCTGGCATTAGCTTATAATTAAAATATTTAACAAGGAGTCGGGTTTAAGGAAATTTGAACGTAGTCTTGTGGTTTTCCTTTTCAACAGGATATACGCATTAATTATTAATTACGTAGATCACTCCTTTTTACATTGTGTTGTGGAATTTTATTAACCTGTATAATATATTTTACAATGGTACATAGGCTGTTTTTGGCCTGGTACATTACATAAAAATCTTTTTCGGTAATATTTCACTACCACAAAGTAAAATCGATTAAATATCTAGACATTTGCAAGAGCATTGTAACTAGGAATTCGATTTTAAATTTATGATTATAAATTTATTTAAAAATAAATAAAACTACATGAATTTGCCGCTATTTTTCTTAAAGTTATTATTTTATATTTATCGAGCTTTAAGCCAAGTCCCATCATAATAAAATTACAAATAAATTCACATAGTTTAATCATATTAGTATTAACTATTAACAACAGTAAAACCATACATAATATACTTCAATTTTATCAGCCTCTGAACTATTTGTTAGTATTTACCTTATAGTATTGGAGCTATTATTGTGTAAGTATGTTTCAATTTATAATGTTATCTGTGGCTGTGCAGTGTTGTTCCTATCGGCAACCGCAGGGAGCTTTCCGGCTTCGTTTCCTCTCGATAACGATATTTTAAATGCTAGTGATGTGACCGTTTATCGATGTTTTAATATTTATGACGTGAATTATGTGGATACGACAGTACATTGACTTTTACGTTTGTCGATTTCATTGTACCTACCTGTGTTAAAGTTTATTTATTATCTGTATTTTACTTTATTTTTTTATGTTTTCCTTCCTTGAGTTGTTGGATGCTTTTTTTAAATAAGTAATAAGCAATTAGAGTGGTTATACGTCAGTAAGCGTCATTCATATGTGTAAAGGGTTTTCTTATAGACGTCATTATTAATTAAAATTATTCATTTCAAATGTAATATGGTGGTTCATTTAATATAAAGTTAATCTTTTTTCAATGCGGATGAACCAATAAAATGCATCATACTAAAATTATTACACTAGGCAACAACAAACAGTATAAAAGACTTTTTATTTACATTTGCACAATAATATGTCGTAAGAACCCTAAATCACCAATGTATGAAATATTCAATTTGTTTAAAACTGTTAATACAAGTCCTATAACATAATGAATCATTCTGCCCATTTTGTTTAAATAATCTAAAACTAACGTTATCGATAATATAAGTATTATACATATAAATATTCCTCTTAAATCACTCTATTAATTAAAAAGGGCCAAAAATCGGTTACATTCAAAGATTTAAGCATACTTACATAGAGATATACCTAGGGACAGAGAAAGCGACTCCGGTTTTGGTTGAAAAGTGATAATTTAACAGTATCGACAATCGACAATCGACCACAGCCATCAACTAACTTAACGAAGTATTTTTCAGTGACCATTGTCCGCAGCTGGGCTTTTTAATTAGTTATTGGTCATTATTTGTTTGTTAGCGGCTTTCCTTGTAGATAATATGGAACCGTTTATATGAGCCAGGGACGACTGACGCCGACATTTATGGCCAGTCTTTGCAAGTGATTTGAACTATGTAGAGTTTTGTGTGTTCCTGACTTAGGTAAGATTTTGACTTATATCTATATTAACACTAGCCGGCCTAACGCGACTTCGTTCACGCTGTACTAATCCTACCCGAAACTTTATACCCTACATCACTATTTTTTTGCTTAAAAACCATCCTCATACAACCAGGCGTATTCTAAAAAAAGAATCATGTAAATCGGTTCAGCTGTTATCGAGTTATGCGCTTACCAACAGATTTTGCGATTCATTTTTATATTATAGATTATAGGCGAAAGTTTGTTAGATTGTTTGTTTGTTACTTCTTCACGTCTGAACGACTGGAACGGTTTTAATAGAATTTGGTATGAAGTTAATTAACACCCTGAATTAATGTTAAGGCCACGTTTTACTCTTGTATAAGTAAACAATATATTATCCGTAATAAACCGCGGGATCAACTTATCCCTACTAATATTATGAATGCGATAGTAACTCTGTCTGTCCGTTACGCTTTCACGCCAAAACTACTGAACCGATTGTAATTAAATTTGGTACACAGATGGTCTAGAGCCTGAGATAAAACATAGGCTACTTATTAACTGGAAAAAAAGGGTTATAGGAGGGAGAAGGAAGATGGGGTTAAAATTTATATGAAAGTCCACGCGGACGGAGTCGCGGGCAGAAGCTAGTTGTGTTATATATTATCCTAGATTGAACCTACAATGTCTGGGACTGCAGAATGGTTCATCATTATCATTGTATAGTTAAAAACAAAGTCGATACGGTCTGTATCTGTATGCTTAAATCTGCGCAACTGATTTTCACGCGGATTTTTTATATTTTATATCAGATAGAGTGATTCGAGAGGAATATCTGTATAATATATTTATAATGCATGTATAATACATGTATAATATAGTTCCTGGTTATACCTAGATGAAATAAAATTGGTTAGTTACGTAAAAATATACGTTCATATATTTTTACGACTTAATTCTAAGTTTAAATATTTGTAACATTGGAAGAATAGAGAATACTTAAGAAGTATAAAGAAGAAAGAAGACAACTCGTGTTAGTTGCGGCTCATCGTATGGCAGTTTGCTTGTAGATCGCCAGCTGCCTAGCGAAGGGCAACAAATGACAGAGTTGATCAACACGCACAGAAGAGAAGAGAGAAGGTAGAGTTTTAAAACAGAAGATAAAAAGAAGATTGAAGTGAGAATATATGATATGACCGCTTGGTGCAGTGGTAACATAGTTATGTTTCGTTCTGCGTCAAGGGTTGTTGGTTCGATTCCCCCATTGGTGTAATATATTTGTTACTAGCCGCGCCCCGCATTACGCATGTAATATAAACAAAAACCTTCCTTAAGAATCGCTCTATCTATTAAAAATACCGCATCAAAATCCGTTGAGTAGTTTTAAAGATCTAAGCATACATAGGGACAGACCGACAGAAATAGCGACTTTGTTGTATACTATGTATTGATTGAAATTCGTATTTTTCTAGAAAAATACTAGTATCATGGCGTTACTATGTGTTATGTGTGTGTATTTACATAAAAAAGTATGTGTATGTAATTTATCCGTTATCTAGTTGCTAACACAAGCTTTGCTTAGTGTGGGACTAGATGTCTCTGTGTACAAGCGTCCCGAAGTATTTATTCAAACGTAATAAATTAATTTACCAAAGCCACTATATGTCTATTAAAAATAACCTTATAATAAATCGCTTACTATCGTTTACTAAATGTCACTATTAATACAAAGTTTATACAAAAAACTTTAATAAATAAAAAAGTACATTTAATTTTACTAATGTGTCTGTTTTAACCGTTAAAACGAAAATTAATACTTAAATTTTCAAAAAAATAAAACCGAATTCATGATAATACCTATTCAACAAAATAATCGTTCAAATTGGTTTATAATCGGCGGAGATATTGCGTACAAAAAAGTTCATCCCCAATTTTTCACCCTCGGGGGTTGTTATTTTATTATTAAATTTAAATGGGACC